>JAENRU010000106.1:0-44037 GCA_016647705.1 Eucommia ulmoides | reverse complement strand
TCTACGCTTCTACCACACGGTCGATAAATATCGGTTTCAAAATCAAAATCTAAAACAGCGTTGCCATCTGACCAACCGCCCACTAAACTCACAAGGGTCTCAACTCAACCCATAATTTAATATGAACAACCTGAATGTGTGCAACTAAACTTACCAATTTCCAACTCGAAGCATTCGTTACAATATTGGCCTTTCCTGAATAATAATGGGTGGTACTATTGTAGTTTTTGCTCAATTTTATTCAACGTCTCTGCCTCAAATTTAGCTCATTTCTGAATAAGCAAATATTTCAAATTCTGGTGACCGGTGCATATCCCTCAAATCTTGTCATACAGGTAGGGTTTCCAAAACTTTAAGGCAATCACAAACACTGCCAGCTCCAAAGGTTTCGCATTTCGGTCACACTTTTCGGCCTTTCCTACTAAATCACTGCCTTGACTTCCATTGGACTCGCTTTAATACTATCTCCCAAGATCATATGTCTCAAAATTACCACTCGATCTAACCCAACTCACATTTATTGAATTTGACATACAATTGCTTCTTTCGCAACGTCAGCAACATAGTATAGAGATGCTATGTATGCTCTTCTCTACTCTCAATCGGATCGCCGTTTTTCGCCACATCACTATTTCGGACCTCCAACTGGTGCTATACTAATCGAAAATCTAGTTGGGAAAACGCCTTGGTCTTCCGCAGCTGATAAAACAAATCATCAATTCTACACGATGGGTATAATAATTTTACCCAAACTGTCTTCGTATTTCCATTGTCGGTTACCAACACTCATCCTCAACGTGCCTCCCTCTTTCTTTTCGAATAACACCAGATTTTCATAGAGAGAAACACTAGGTCTACTATAATCGTGGGTCAACAGATCTTCCAATTTCGTCAACTTAGCATACACCCTATGATAGTGTGGAATTTATATAAGAACAAGTCCTAGAAGTAACTAGATAGTGTTTATGACAGCCTTGACAATTCTACTAGGACATACATCGGGACAATCCCTCACTACTGAAGTATCCACCAGCTAAATGTTGTTTTGACTGGTGCCCATCATCTGCGTGAAGTATCTCTGATATCCTTTTTTTAACAACTTCTGACCTCCTGGACCAAAAATCAAATTGACTGGGGTAATGATTATAGTTATACACACTTACTATCATCACAGATTCAAAATTCTCGGCTACCTTCTACACATCATTCTCCATTGCATTTGTTGTATTTACTAGTTCCACATACTTATCTCTACTTGCCCGTCTACCTAGAACGTACTACCAAATTAAATGTTTTCCAATATTGCCATAGTTTTCTCACATCCCTAATTCCAACAATTACGAACTCTCCCTTCAATATCATTACAAGATTCCATTAGTTTAGATATCGTTAATAATCCAACTTAAGCATGTTCAGTTACACTATCTATTGTTTTAACAATTTAAGATATTAGGGGTTACCAATCATGAATTCCAACGTCAAGTAATACGCATTTGATTGTTTTATCAATTATAATCTAACTTTCTCAGTTACTCGTACCCCTCCCCCCCACCCCACAAACGCGATCCACCTATTACCACTATCAACAACCCAACACCACCTGAATCCACCAACTGGCAATATCACAATTTCGTCGCACCCACTAATTGCCAACAAAACAACCAACCATGCAAGATGCCAATGCACTAACTAATGTAATGAGGTAACTGTCCCTCACGTGCCGACTCACCTATTAACACCCTATCTCATGTCCCCTACTGACTAGACGACTGACACGTCTTCCTATCTCATAGTCCTCTACTGACACAACAACTGACAAATCTACAGAATCTATAACCTAGACTCTGATACCAAAATTGTCACGACCTGTCCCGGACACTCGACATCTCGAGACTAGTATGACGACAACACGATATCACCTAAACAACCAACCATCTATTAAAAAAAAATAAAAAAATCATCTATATAAGCTATACATATTCTCTATCATGGGGACACACCCATCCTCCATCCCAAAAAAAATATAATAACAACAAAATATAAAACCATGAACCTCTCACAGGTTCGCCTCAGACAATTGATCTCAAACTTCCACATGACTCCATCGTAGGACTCTACCTAACACCAGTAGGGGACCGACTCCTAATTACTTCACCTGCGAGTGTATTGTCTTCTTAATAAAAATATTTTAGATGGATCAAGCATAAAATATGTAAATATCACATATCAAATAAAAACCACATAATTTAAGTAACTTCTACCACATAGAAAACACATTTTTCTGTCACCACAGAATCAACATCTATATATATATAAATATATAGCAACCTAACTAAACAATGAAAATCAATAAGAATATATGAAATCTATCTAAATCCCTTCAATATAAAATAATGTATAAAATGTACTCATCCCAATCACTATATATGACGAGACATCAAATACGACAAAGCACCACACCTCAAACACCACACCACTCTCTATAGCTAGCCATAGTGATCGTTTTAACTTCACGATCGGGAGTTGCAACGGTACCGTACCATCCATAGAATATGCCTTCCTAGCGGGACAAATAACTACTGCCCGAACACCCATCGGAACAAGTCATAATATCAATAACCGCCTGGCGGAGGCCCATCGATAGGACACAACAACGCTCTACCGTAGCAGATAATCAATGCTCTACCGAAGCAGATAAACAACGCTCTGTCGAAGCAGATAAATAATATGGCATTGTCCAAATCAACAACATCATCAAACTACACTCAATACATAATCAACGCTCTGCTGAAGCAGATAATCAACGCTCTGTTGAAGCAGATAAAATCAATAGCATCATCAAATCAATAACAATATCGTCAAACTATAAATCAATAACATCGACCTCTATCTCCAAAATCGATTTAATCCAAATATCATTTTTTTCCCACCCTCTTTTAAATTCCAACGTAATCCAAAATTTCAAAACACCTAAATCCGCTTGATCCATATAAGTTATAAATTCGTCCAGTTTTTAAGTAAACACATTTTTCATCATATATTTGAAAATAGATTTGGTAAGAAAACAGTACATTCACCTGATTATCCGCTCCGAAGACTTTTACCACCTATTCTCTACTGGTACTCCGGTGCTTGCGAACCTAATAGTGACAGGGTCTAAATTAATATTTTATGTAAAAAATAACCTAATCATGTCATGCAACCGTAAATCCTGTAATTTCTTATTCCCCTCATTTTATCATGAATATTACTATTCCGCTAATATTGTTCCATTTTAGGTTTATTTTATTGAATTTATTCATGCAAGCAGTCTCACTATTTCTTATCGCCATTTCAATATTTTTTATGCTAGCAATTAGTTTCATGATCAATCACGAGACAATGAAATACATATTTTAAGAGAGTTCAAAATTTTACCTTCCCCGGATTTTCCACTGATCCGCAAGATGAGTTTTATGTTTTACTGGGGTGGTTTGTGCAATTTCCTTCTTTTTCTTTTTCCTTTTTCTTCTTCTTTCTTTTCTTCTTTCCCTTTCTCCCGTTTCCTTTTTTCTGTTTTGTGTTTCTGACCCGCCATCACCTAGGCGAGCTTCTTCCGCTTGCTCCCCTGTTTTCTGCTGTCACTCTCTCTTGCGACGATCACCCTCATTCTAACGTCCATGTACATACAACACACTAATGGACACCACATACACACACCGTAACAATTTGAACACACACACAACGCCGACACACACACACATGCACTGCTTTCTCTCTTTAACTTACCGTCGGCGAACTCCGGCGACACCCACACAACTAACCAAACGGTCACACACACTCAAAACACACAACCATACACCCACCTTTTACGGGCCACCACCGGAGCAACCACCCCTGCCGGAGAACAGACAACATACATAGACCGACTTCTTTTTCTCTCTATCTCTCACTTACCGTCGACCCAATTAATCGACTGCGACACACACACAACCAAACCACCCTCCGACTTCCACACCATCGGACGGCCATATGACAACAACGGTGACACACACACACACACTTTAGCGACAACGCTAACGATCAAAACATGCACCACTGCCAACCCGGAATACCTACACACACACAGCACACACAATACACACACAGTAACTCCAAAAGGAAACAAAAAACACACACCTGATCACACACATACGCACACAACAGCAAGCACAACAGAAACAGGGAACTCACACTCACCAGAGTGACGACCACACCGTCTACCACTTCTCTCTCTTCGGTTTTCTCACTGCCGAACGACAACCCATCGCCGGCCAACTTCTTCCTCTCTCCCCCCCTCCTGTATGTATGTATGTACATATATATATATATATGTTAAAAAAGGGCCCAGCCCCTCACCGACCTACGGTTCCCCTCTCCGTTCTCGATTCTTCCCGATCCTTCTCCCTTCTCTCTGTCGTGCGTGTGTGGATATATATGAATGTATGTATGTATATATATGTGTGTGTGATTGTGTGTGTGTGTTTACAAATGGGGGCTGGCCAAGTGGCCCTTCCACCACCGTTTCTCTCTCTCTCTCTCTCTCTATATATATATATATATTATATAATTTGCACAATCCTCCCCTTTAATTTAGGTTAAGTTACAAATTGAACCAATTTCTGATTTTAAGATTATATAAATTACAATTTGACCCTTAAACTTTTAAATCACACAATTAATAGCGCTATCCACTCCGTTATTTCCTAATGTGCTCCAATGCGACTCAATTTGTACGTATAAGGAAAATCAGGGTCTTACATATTACCACGTAGCACAACCTATCGTCCTTCCCAACAAAACTCCATGGTAAGTGCAGCGTAGTCATGTGCCACTCACCCCAATTGTTGAAGCCAATGAATGCCCAAAACAACATTTGAACCCTCAATAGGTAACACCGATAAGTCCAATTGAATCACTGTTCCTTGCAGTAACAATGCGACCTGTGGACAAATGTATTGACAGACCAAAAAATCCCTATTCCCAATATTTACTTTGAATTTAGAAGTTGGGTGAATTGCCAAACTCAATTGTTCTGCTAAGGAAAGTTTAATGAAGTTGTGGGTACTCCCACTATCAATGAGGACATGGACTCGATACGAATCAATTTCACCAAGGAATCGCAAGGAGCGAGGATTACCTTGACCAGCCAAGGTGTTCAAACTCTAAATGTCGCCTTCGATAATTTCCTCAGGTGGCTCGTGCAAAGCTGCTTTACTCGGAATTTCCTCGTCAACATCATCGGTACCCAAAGGAAGCAAGAACTTATTGCGGCATCGATGGTTTGCTCCATACTTTTGATTACAATTGTAACATAGGCATTTTTCTCATTTTTCCATGAGCTCAGCCGGGGTGAGTCATCTAATGGACAAGGCTGAAGTCGGAACCGTGGATGGCAATTGTTTTTTCATAGCTATTGCGAAGGAAAGGGCGAAGCTGGAACCACCTTCTGATACTGTGTTGTAGAAAGAGCAGTCCCCGTGGCCTGTCTAAGGAAACCCACAGAAACAGGGCTCGAAACAGGGGGATGGTTCTATTTATGCCAAGGTCGAGCACTTTGCCTAACCTCCTCACAATAGGCTTCTTGAGCTCGTGCTAAGGAAAACGCCTCCATCAACGTAGACGGTCGTGAAAATAACAGCTCACGACGAATATCCGATTTCAGACCCGTAATAAAAAAAACTAATCAACAACGACTCAGGAATCCCAATTACTTTATTTATCAAATGCTCAAAAGCCGACTAAAATTCCACCACAGTAGAAGTCTGAGTGACCTTAGAGAGATTACCTTGGTGGTCTTCGTACAGTGAAGCCCCAAAACGATGCTCGAGACTGATTAAGAACTCCTTCCATGAAGACAATAGATTATTTGCCTTCATCCATTGATACTAATCAGCTGCTCGGCCTTCCATATAGACCAAAACAATTCGTAAGCGAAGTGACTCAAGTGTGTCGTAAAGATCAAAGAATTCCCCGATGCGAAACACCCACCCATTCGGATCCGAACCATCAAACTTTGGAATCTCCATTTTCATGGAGCGTAGAACAGTGGAGAGCTCAATACCTCTTGTAAAGACATCAGTAGATTGAGACGCTGCTGGTGGTGGACCCAAAAGACTTGCAGACGGTCCTGAAAAACCATGAATCTGCGAACGCAGCTCCGACAATCGAGACTCAACCGTAGACATATATTGCTGCATCGTCTGGTGCATGGCCATGGTATGATCTTCAAACTGAGCCTTGAGTTCTACTCTCAATGAAAGCACCAATTGATACGCCCTAATTGCAATTAAATCATGGTAGGACGATAATCCACTCTTCGAGTGAGTGTTAGCTCCCAATACCCAGATTATGTAGGACGACAAACAAATAGAGAGGATAGAGAGAGGAGAAAGAGAAATTAGAAAGAAGGGTTGTAGAGGGGAAGGAAGAGATGCAGAATCAGTATTCTCCTTCAATACCTCCAACAATTCCTCTCCCAAGTATATAAGCCTTCCCTTGGGAGCTCAACTCGATCAATCGCTTAACCGATTCTTGTTACAATAGAAACAAAAAGGTGCAAAGGAAATAACAAAAAGGTAAAGAAATGCAAAGGGAATTAACACTCCCTTAAACGACATAGTCATTCATCCAATTTGGGGTTTTCCTATTCCTTCGTGGGCCTTTACTAGGCTGGGCCTCAATTTGCTCAAGCTTCTCCATGTGCTCCTCTTCAATTGTATGCGCTAATAGTTTGTTGCAGTGGAATTACAGCTGAGAATGTATCATCAATCCTCAAAGAAAAACACTTAATCGATCAAAAAAGTACACTTGTTACGGCTGCTTAGTTCACCATGAGTAAAAATCCATGTAGTCGAATTAACTTCAATAAATACCCTCGTAATTTTGGCAAAAAACAAAATTAATACCAATGTCAACAATAGAATTCAACGAAATTGTGTAAAATTTGATGCTAAAAATAGTTTTCAATAAAAACTTTTACGGATAAAAACACAATATGACCAATTACCACAAAAAGAATATGTATACATATATTAATATGTTCATAATATTTTTTTTAAATGTGACAATAATTTCTTCTAGGTAGATATAAAATACAGATTTTTATTATTTAATCTTCCAAATAGCATAAACTATTAAAAATATCCCAAACTAGTGTAATTAAATTATTTGTCCTCGAAGGCACTTTGGCAAATTGTCTTCCTTTTACATTATCCAGTTAACTCGTTTGACCTTTAAGTTACAAATTATGTCATTTTACAAAACTTGCAACCGCTGAAATAAAAATGAAAAATTCATTAAATCATAAAACAAACCGTATCTAAAGAAATTAATATTGTGAACTTTTCCAATATCAAAAAATAAAACTTAAAAAAAAAAAAAAAATCATTTGAATGCACAATTCTTCATTTTGATAGACATATTTATATTGAAGATTTTTTTTTTTAACATATTTGTGAATGTTCTCACCACTTTCAATTTCGATGGTTTTGGTAGGATTGTGTTTTTCTAAACTATTTGAAACCCACGTTCTCCACTTATTACTTTCTTCCATATTGAGACTTATTTCCTTTTTTAGATTTTAGACAAAATATTTCTTGGATATGTGAATATAGAGTAAAGTATTGTTAGTTTTTGAACATGTCTATGAACGTCTTCTTTGTTACCAGTTTTGAGTACTGGAATTGGTTATATTTCATTATTCAAATTTGTGGATTTTTTGCAAAGCACTCACGCTGAAAATCAATTTATTGTGCTGAATATATGAATATTTACATTTGTGACTTCCCTTAATGACAAAAATCAAATCGTTAATGTGAAATATTCAAATGTTATACTCTATTTGAACGATGTGAATATCCACATTCCCTGATTATAACTTGCGACCACATTAAATTTTAGATTCACTACTATTTCGACAATTTACGTGAGGATATCTATGTCCATTACTAGCAATTAGTAAACCGTCAAGAATTACGCTCTAAACACTATTTACAAAGGGTTATTTTAGAAACGAAACTCTTAATATGGTTAATTATCCATAGTAACTCTTAGTATATGATAAAACAATAAAAAAAATATTCTATAAAATAAGCATTATGTTTTGTTAGCAGATGGATAAAGTCAAAAAGCTTAGTCTAGTCATATGTTTGTTGATTGATAATATAATCTATTGTGACACTAATTAGTATCTTATCCCAATCATCAAATTGCGCTGGCTAGAGTCTTGATTGAACTATATTTGATCTAATAGCATAGGGCACATCTCTATTTGTTGAGAATGATAGAGCTTATCTTACATACTCGTATATTTACATGTATGTTTCTCTCTACCCAATGAATACCTTTGAAGTTTCATAACTAAACTACAACATTAAGTATTATCAAAGTGTAACAACTCATATATAGAATATATAATATCAAGTCTAAAGATCACAAGTACACTCATAACTCAGATATCTTATTTTAACATTGAGCAAAGTTACTATGTGAGATATCTTGAATGATCACATTCAGACCCTTGTTACTTCTTAACAAGCCCATTTGTGGTTGATGTAACATCTCATACTAATGGTTAAAGCTCACAATTTTTATAAGAGAAAATACCCTACAGGCTAGCCTAGATTTTTAAATATGTGTTTTGATAATTCAATACCGACTAGGAAGCATTAAGGATACATATAACCAAAATGTCTATCATCTCTTCTTTTTAATCACAATAAAAAACTAAAACATTTTCAACTTTATATCGAGGATGTCTTAATAGCTACATTATAAATACATGGTGATATGTAAAATACCAAATTGACATATGAGAGATTAGGATTGTCGTTTTTCATTAGTTAATTACTTGAGATTTTTACTAGAAATAAGTCCAACTAACATTGTCTATAGGACTTATCCTTAACAATATCCTACTCGCACTATAGCAATTCTAATAAAATATCTAATACTTCATCCAGCTAACTATTACCGGGTTAGGGCTCCAAGTGAGTGTGGATCCATCACGTTACCCGTTGAGCCTATCGTCTAATAGATATATCAAGTTTGAATGATTACATGAAATCATCGCTCATGGTGCTTATAAATTGATGGGATATAGGTTATTGGTCTGAGCTATAGCCCCATTGTTATTATAATATTAAGGTCTCATTAACTCAATGGATAGAACCAAGTTCGTCAAAGAAACTTGTGAGTCATTACACCCTTATTAATTGCATCTTATGCGGCAATGAACTTGGCCTCCATTATAGAATCTGAAGTCTTGAATCTAATACATAATTTCTCCGACTAACAACCCCACCTATTGAGATATATGCATATCCGAAAAAAGACTAGCAATCATTCACATCAAATATGAAATCCGATTCTGCGAATTCATTAAGTTGTTGTTCTTGTTCTCTATTTCCAAAAATCAATCCTCAGTTCTTCCGAAGTACTTTAAGATGTTTTTAAACACTATTCAATACTCTCAGTATGGATAAGATTGATAACCGTTAGTCAAGCTAACGTGTCTGATATCAAATCTAGTACATAATATATAATACACAAAACTTCAACTACGGAAACATTTATAATCCTACTCATCGCATTTCTCTTAACTAGATTCTTTTGAAATCACTCTATAGATAAATCCTATGATGAACTAGTAGAGGTCCTCAGTAATTTGTTACACTTGTAAATATAAACATACTTTGATCCATCTCTATAGGCCTTTTATAACTAGTATTAAGGAAGTCTTTTTCAAATCCTTAACGAACAACATAAAAACATAGCATTATCTAAACGGTCAAAAGTACAACTTTTATTTATTTATTTTTTCTTTTTTGGATTTTATTATAAGTTGTGTCCGAGTCAACTTACGCACACCTCGATTAATCACCTTTCCGGCGATTTTAAGGGTGTACTCTCCCACATCAGACTAATACATTCATTATTAAATTTAAAATTTAATTCCCGAATTACAGCTCAATAGTTCACACACCATTCAAACTTAAAAGCATTTGTTCCAAACCTTGAAAGTTAGGAAAAACAATGCACTCCTGCCCTAATTGCAGGACATGTGGGTCCCATCTACATGTAAAACACACTTGATTTGCAGCACACATACGTCATCAAACACACTTAATCAAATCCACACACTGAAAATTAAGGCCTATTTTTAACATCAAATCCACACACTGAAAATTAAGGCCTATTTTCAACAACTCAAACTAGTAGAAATTAGAAACCAAATCTCAAACAGAGTTTCTACACTTGATACAATACAAAAAGAGAAGAGCACAACCTTACCATCATTTGTCATTTGACATGCAAATGTGCAAGGAAAAAAAGAACCATCAAGCCTCCCCCACCCCCACCACCAAAAAAAAAGGTTTTAGATTTATGAGGTCAACAAGTTAAAACCCTTATTTATTTTTTTCCTTCTCAAATACAACACATTTAAATTGAAAATAACTAAGCCGATCCCACTTGAATTATCTAATGTTCTTCAAATGTATATACATTACCAGTTTCGACGACAAAGTCACCTGCTTAGAGAATGCAACACTTGATCACTATCCCCTTCTGATCCACCCTCCCGTCCTCGTTGCCTAAAAAAAAACAAAAATGAGTGATTAAATTATCCTGATGGTAAATGTTAAGGAAATGTCAAGATTTATTATTTCCATTCGGATAATTAACACACTTTTAGCTAATATTCAAAAGTGCAACTAAATTGTACCACAACTGAGATGGCTGACAAGTTTGCCATGTTCATAAGTATCACAACATGTTGATCTTTCCGTTTAAGGCATAGTATTTATGTATCTATTGGCAACTTAGAGTCGCCTTTTTTTTTTTTTTTCAGAAAACTTGAAATAAAAGTATAAAAATGGAAACAATAAAAGAATAGTTGTTGGGATGTCCTAAAAATTGCATCAAATTAATAACAATTCTCAAATCAAATACGTACTACAATTTTGGTTTCATCTATTAGAATTCAAGCAAATTAATGTTCCAATTAGGTTTACGTTGCCAACTGCCGTCCCACCGCTGTTGACCACGAGACTTTGGCTGCAAGATTCCAGCCACCATTAGTCGTCGGTCGCCAAACCTCTTGTTACCGGATTTTTTTCTGTGGCATTACTAATTTCTAATAACATTTTTATTATATTTTTTAGTTACATTCAACTAATTTTCCAGTCGTCGATTGCTGAAAAATCACATGAATGAACTAAAAAATACACTAAAAATGTAAGTAAAAAATATAATTAAAAATGTAACTAAAAACACATTTAAAGAAAATAGTTACATGTAACTAAAAAATACATTAAAAATAATTATATATAACTAAAAAAAATCTGGAGGCTGGTGGTAGGACTTTGCGACCTGAAGCCTAAGGTCTGACGTAGGTGGTCGGTGATGCAAACCTTAATTAAAAGTATTTGACAGAAGATATCAGGGAGCATTGACCATGAGATTAAAACACAAAGTAAAACATTGTGAAGAGATTTATACTCAACTTAAAATTAAAATAGAATAAATTAGGCATTAGACCGTATAATTGGGACTATTGACCAACTATCCCTAAAAAAAATTGTCTTTGTTCAGATCTCTACCCAAATTTCTAGAACCAATTTCAGGGAAAAGAACATAAACGGCTTCTTTTTTTTTTTTTTTTTCCTTTTTTTTTTTCGTTCCATTCCAGGCTTTCTAGTAATAGATACAAAAACAAAATGGCAAAATAGAGACACCATCAAACGGCACCAAAGATGGCGTCATCTATTGTCTGTTCCTAAATTTCTGTTTCCGTCTAAGAAAACTTGGACCATAAACAGAAAAGTTCTGTTTGCGAAAACTTATTCTAAAAAACTGGGAACAGCTCAAAAACTGATTTGTTTGTTCCCAACAGAAACGCTAAACAAACAGGGCCTAAAAGAACAATATATCTCTATCATGAAGTAATAACAAGCTATATTATGTGCTCCAAATCTTATGCATGAATACTTAACCCTGGGTTAAGAAATCGACAGAGATAAATAGCAGCAATCACCAATCGAACAGTAAAATTTTGCAAACCTTCGGAAGGCTGAGTTAATTTTCGATTCTGGGGGGACATCATTTCTTTCTTCAATTGGGTCAATACATCCTCCATTGTACGCTCCCTTTGCCAATTCGCGAGCATCGGAAAAACTCTTGGCTCAACCTAGTAATTAAAAAACAGCCATAAGTTTTCTATTTCAAGAACATCGTATCATAAGATTTAGGTAGTGTTTGGTTTTATAGAATTGGAGCCTAATGCAAGCAAAAATCTTAGAATTTGCATTTGTTGGTTTCCAATTCCAATTATGAGCCTCCAATTCCTTGCAACAAATCTTGGAATCTTTGCGAAGACATTAGAAAGTAACATACCACACCAGTTTCTCGGTTAACACAAGTCATGTTTATCCTTGTCTGAAATTTAACACTGGGAGGCTTCTCCGGATAATCCTTTCCACAGAATAGTTTCAATTGGTAGATACGCCCCTCGTGAACGGTCTGAACAAAGCATTACACATTACTAACAACCACTGGGCTTTCTTTTTCATTTTCTTAATAGGCAGAAGCTGAATCGATATACCACTGTTTGGTAACGCATTTTTTTAAGTACTATTTTGCTTTTGAGCAAAGAAGTAATTAATTTTTTAAGTAGAGTTTGTTTTGCATCAAAAAAGTACTTCCTCTGTCCCAAATTAATTGTCGTACTTTCCTTTTTACAATGTCCCTATTTAATTCTCACATTTCCTTTTTTAACAGATATACTTTATCACTTTTCCCAAAATAACCCTCTTCTCCACCACACATTCAAATTTCGAAAAAGTTTTATCACTTAACACCACTCCCAATAAGGACAATATGGTAAAGTAAAACCAATTCAAAGCTAACAAATACTTTGTGCAAAGTCAAATACACTAAATTTGGGACGGAGGGAGTATTATTTAAAAACAAAGAAAAAAGTGAAAATGTGATTTTAAGTACTTTCTTTAGAAAATAGTTGTCTTTTGTTGCTATGATATTCATATTTTAAGAGATTAATGGACCAGAACTGGTCCATCCAATTTTCTTAACCATCTAAACAATCCAACACACTCCCGATTTTTTGCTTTCGCTTTTAAGTTCTTTGGTTTTTTTTGTTTTTTGGTTGTTGTTGTTGTTGCCAAATTAACTTCTCTTGTATTTTTTTTTAACAAGTCACAAGTGCTTAAAAAAAAGGCGTTAACAACGGTGCCCAGAGTTATCAATGGATATCATGAGCAATGAAAACTTACATTAGGGGGCCCAATTATGGTTCCAGTCCATGACTGCATGTATACATCATCAGCATCATCCATTCCATAGCTAACAGTTCCATCACCAATCCCCTTTTCACCTCTCTCGAGCTCCTCAAGCAATCTAAAGTTTCTAGGCACTGAGAACGAACACAAGATTGGTTGAAAATATTTGCAATATGAGTATGATAAAGGAGTCAGGAAAAGAATAAAAAATTAATAAGCACAATCAGAAGCAAATAATCACGTCAAAATTGGTTAAACATGCCCATACATGCGATAAAAACTACCCTATACAAGAGAGATACATTCTTAGAATTAATGGCTAGTTTCATGATACAATATTATTGTATCTACAATTCTGATTGAAAGATAAGTACCCTGATCCTAAGCAGCAACGGCTTCACCAATTAGCTCTAGTGAGGTGAGGAAGGAGTGCGGGAAAAAGTGCCCTGATTCTAACAAAAACAAAATCCTTTTTTTTTTTTCAAGAAGCAGCAGAAAACCTAATTAAAACACATAGTAGTAGTCGAAATTAAAAATAATAATTTGATTGCGAGATCATTTGCTTCTGGATCCTAGTTTAAACCGTGCTTCTAAATCATAAATCAAACTGAATGGTAAATGGTAATACTTCAAGTTCATAATAAACCAGTTATATATCAAGAGAAAATATAATTAATGCTTTCAGATTTTTGCCATTTATGACCACAGAATATAACAGTTAACATGGAAGTTTGTTTTATTAATGATTGAACAATTAGGACTTCCTTTTTGGGTCATAATCTTCAACATCCAATTCATTAAAAAAAAAAAAAAAAAAAGGATCTCAAGTATATATTGACATTCTACAAATCTAAAACCTGAAAAAACCTATAAACACCCATAAATGCCCACCAGATCTACAATTATCAAAAGAAAGTCGATAGAAATAACAGAAGTATGAAATTAGCAATTATCCAGCTCATAGAGGCAACTCATAAATGGTGATTATAGTAAAATTATCTTCAAAGGTCTTACAATCCCGATTTCGATTGTTTCGAACGAAAAGAAGAGGCAACTGAACCAAACAAAACTCCCACAAGATACAACCCGACCGAAGGAACCCTAATTCTAGAACACCCAAAAGCACACAGAACAAAGTGAAATTAAAGCTATAAAGTGAAGATTCAATCAACCAGAAGCTTCAGAAACAACGAATAGCGAATAATCCAACAGTTACGGGGGGAAAGGGGGGCAAAAAATAAGAAAATTAAGAGAAATTCATGATTTCGAAGCTCACCTACAACACCCGATCCTTCTGATCCCATTTCTTGTTGCATTCGGAAGGAAGAGGTAGGGCGTTTTTCTATGCTAACGAAGATAGGTTCGAGAGAGAGAGAGAGAGAGAGAGAGAGAGAGAGATTTACAGGGGAGTTTGAGAGGACGAGTTCCAAGAGGGGAAATGGTCCCTCCCCCCTGATAAAGATTGTTTAGTCTAAAACTACTACAGTTCACAACTAATGAACTAAACTCCGAAATAGTTCTTCTCTTTAGCTTATCTTTCATGTAATGGAGTCGGTGTTTTTTTTTTTTTTTTTTTAAATATACTATATCAATGTGAAAAAATGTGTTTTTAAAATCATTCAAGAAGATAATTAATCGAGATACGAGTAAAATTAATCTGTACATATCTTACCATAATAACAAAAAATAATTGTAGAAAACACACCTAAACAAGAAAAAGAAAAAATTGAAATTTTTGAATTTAAGAATTAAGATGTTAAAATTAAATAAATAAAAAAATAGAGAGCGAGGGTTTGTTTGGTTAGCATTTAAAAAAAAAATTATAATTTTCAGTCATTTAAAAAATATTTTAAAAATTAAATAATTTAAATTTATATATATACAAACTCAACTCTAAAGGATCATATTTAAATAAATGATAAAATATTTTCAACTAACAAACCGAATCATTTTATTTTATTTTTGGAATCACATATAGTCTTCCAATATAAAAAGGTATAGTGATTGATTTATTGAATTATTTATTTTTTGGCATGTAAGAAAAACAACATATTAAAGGACTTGAAACTTGGTAGGAAGTTCAATAAAAAATACATTGGAGAATTATCGAAAAACAATTAAAAAATAAGCATTGAGCTTGTCGACCAAAAAATAAAAGTGAAAGGTCAAGCCTCAAGGTTGGTGGAAGTTGATGGAGGTTTGTTTTCTTGCTATTATTGTGAGTATATAATTTTTTGGGTAAGTTTTATTTTAAACTTATGATTATTGATTTCTATATGGTCCAATAATTTTATTTCGTTTCGGTTTAAACATTTTAAATATGTAACTAATTTTAAAAAGTCCTCTTTTAGTTTTTTTCATCCAAACTAGATGGAAATGACACTATGCGCACATGATCTTTTTAAGGAGCATAATGACCAATTCATTATTTATTGGATTGAATTAAAAAAGAGAGAGAGAGAGAAAGAGAGAATGGATTCCCCTCCTCTCGTGTAAAACCCTTGGGAGCTATTAAAGGGTTCTGTAGGTTTGTGATTGCTCAAATATTTAATACTTATTTTTAAGCGCAAAACATTAGTAATATAGTATTTAGAGTAAAAGTGTCGAATCACAGATAATGAATTGTAAGTATAAATTTTCTTTTATTTTTTGATTGGGTTTAACACAATTTTTTTTTCTTTTCTTTTTTTTTAATGGGGCCCAAGGCCTATTAGTATTTATTCTTTATCCCCATACACCAATTTAATTTTAGAGAAACCTCCAATACTCATACATGTGTTATTCTCTTTCTTTGTGAAGAATATCTCAAGGTGATTTGAAAAATTATTGTACAACAATTTTTGTAAAAAATTATTTTATAGTAAAAATTTGTGAAGTTGTTGCATAGCATTTTCTTGTTCTATTTTTTTTTCTTTTTTTTTTTTTTTTTTTTTTTTTTTAATTCTTCAGCTTTGTTCATCAAAATGGGTTTATGGTTCTATGTTTTTGTTTATTTATGTCAATTTTGGTTTTGGTTTTTGCAAAGGTGATTCAATTTTATTTTATTTTTTGTTATTGAAAGTAATTTTAGGGTTATTAATGCATTTGTTACGTTATTCTTCTTCTTTGTGAAGAACACCTCATAGTAATTTGAAAAATTGCTGCACGACAATTTTTTTTAAAAAGTTACTTCACAGTAAAATTTTGTAGAAATTACTTCATGGTGTTTTCTTAAAATTTAAATCAATCAATGGGTTTTAGTTGATATGGGCTTTGTCACTTGGGAATCATTTTAATATGTTTGATGATAATGGGTGTTAGCCTAACTTTTATTTTTTAATTATGAAAATGCAGAAAAATAATTAAATTAAAATAAATTAGGTCAAAGGTTTGAGTTAAGGACATGTATATGTTCTTTGATCTATATCATAAATTCTATTTATTTAATTTAATTTTGTGTGTAATTAATTCTAACTACAAACTAAATTTACTACGAAAGATGAATCGATCACTTAATAGACTTCAATTCATGCATTAACTAATCTAAGTGAATAATCCTTTAGCATAATTCATCTAATTAAGTCGTATCAATTCTCAAGAAATCGGGTTGTATAATTGTTAAATTTAAACCACAGGTATTAAATCTAATACTACAGTTAAAAACAAACTTAGATCCAAACTTCTACAAGAATATTTAGAACATAAATTTAATAAGAAAAAAAATTAAAACCAAAATCTTTGGTATACAACCTTACGCACAAAAGAAAGAAAAAGAAATGAAATGGAAATGAAATTTACATTGATAGATTTAAGAAACGAATATAGTCCTAACTCGATTTGGAAGCCTTAGCCGCTCATGGAATTGTTGATCGCCACGAATTTTCTCTTTGTTTCTTCCCTAAGATCCCAATCTTCAATGGAGTGTTTGTGTGGAAAAAAAATAGTGAAGAAGGTAAAAAGATCAAGGAAGAATGTGTTGGAAATAATGGTGAAAATGTTAGAGTAAAATTAAATATATGGGCTTATATATTAAATAAATGTGAATTATAGGCTATCAAATAAAATTAGGTCAATTAAAGTAATCAATTTAAGTTTTGGGGTCTTAATTAATGTATTATAAAATTTGGACATTAATGTGTAGAGACAAGCGTAATTTCTATTTTTATGAAGGATTAAAATAGAAAATATGAAAATACTAATATATGTGATTGTTTATGAACAGACGCGATTGTTTCTGAACATACGCGACTGTTTACGAACAGACACGATTGTTTATAAATAGGGGTCATAGTCCCCGGATCACATACGTTTTTCTATTATTCTGATCCCTATTGTCAGAGAGAAATTTAGATAGAAAACAAGTGTAGATCTAGAAGATCATAAAGACTTAGACTCGCATATTTCAATTTTCCTATTATGGATTCATGTACGCTTCTGCAAATTCAGTATTTTTATTCTTAATGATTCAATATGAAGGTTCATGTTTGTATGATGATTTTCACATAATGAAATTTAGTCCAACATGTGACATCAGATCCATTTCATGATGAATTGTTGAGAATAAGTTAGAAAGGGTTTTTTTCTTTTTTAGGGTCAAAAATATTTTTCCAAAAAGTTTTAATATTTCTGAAAAAATTTATATAGAAAAATTCTATATTTCATTATGAGTTCAACGATATAAAATTTATAATTTTTGGACTTACGGTTGATTTTATAAGATTTTTAAAAGTTAAAGAAAAATGTTGAATTTGGCTACTGTTTCGGAATTCTGGTTCTAGTTGGGAATCAGTGAAGAAGACGATCTAAACGACGTCATTTCGTTTTAACTGATTCAGTCGACACATATAATTTTGTATTCATTCACATGCATCTATTCCCAAATGATGTGTTGGCGCAGTCGCGTCTTTAGCTAAGGTTTGTGCCGCTTAGTGCAGTCGGTCTCTAGATCGAATCTTGTCCACGAACTTTGTACTTATTTTATTTTCCTTGTGTTTTAAGTATAACTAAAAAAAAAACACTTGCTTGCGATTCGACCACCGGATCTCCGGTGAAGAAGAAGCCTCTCAACCACCGCTAAGTCAATGCCAACATTCTAATTATATTGTCATCGTTTATATCTAAATATGTTGAAGTTACAGTATATTCATGCAATTTTAAATTCAAATATTGGTGTTTATATATATATATATATATATATACATATTTGATAAATTAATTGAAATAACATGTCACCAAAGTGACTTCTCTTGTGAAAAATAATTTATTTTGAAATATAAAATGATTATGTACATGTAACTTATGTGAATATTAATTGGCCTAAAAGAAAATTAATATTTGATAGAATTGCATGCACACCTATGGTAATAAACGCGTGATGATTATTTAATTTTACATATGAATAATAAATCGGCCCAAAGGAAGATTTATTGTTCGATATATTCTTATTATCAGTGTTTGATTACTACACCAAGATATCACTTACAAGTTAATATTTTTATTCAAAGATAAAATATTAATAGAGTATCCGGTATCTTGAAATGAGGTTTGCCCTTATTTGAATTTATTTTTGTTTTGAGGTTTATGTGAGCTTATTTTGCTTGTTTATTGTTCTCTGATTCAATTATTAGTTCTGTTTCTAACATTACTGTCAGTATTAATTCTATTCCTATACTAAATGGCACAAATTTTAAGTCTTGACACGAGAACCTCTAAATAATTTTTGGTGTCATAGATCTGGACCTTGCGTTAAAGGTTTCTTCTCCTGCACCTCTTACTGATGAAAGTTCCTTTGATGAAAAGAGGGTCATTGAAAGGTGAAAAAAGTCAAATTGCATGTGTTTGATAATCATTAAGAAGGCCATTCCAGAAGTATTTAGGGGCACAATATCAGAAACGATAAAGACAGCCAAAGAGTTCCTAAAAGAAATTAAGAACAGATTTGCCAATGATGAAAAGGCTGAAATAAGTACACTTTTGATAAATCTCATCTCAATGAGATATAAAGGTAATGGGAACATTATGGAGTACATTATGGAAATATCTCATCTTGCTTCAAAATTAAGAGTACATAAGCTTGATTTCTCTGAAGATTTGTTGGTACATTTGGTTCTGATATCTTTTCCCATACAATCCAGTCAATTTAAAGTGAGCTACAACTACCAAAAAGAGACTTGGTCTCTTAATGAGCTCATCTCACATTGTGTACAAGAAGATGAAATGTTGAAGTAAGAAAAGATAGAAAGTGCTCATTTGGCTGGTACTTCTAAGAAAAAAAGAAAGAAAATAAAGAAGGATAAAGAAGCTATAGAGGCTCCATATCAAAAGAAACAACATAAAAAAAAAGAATATTGATGGTTTTTTCTTCTGTGGAGCTGGTGGCAGAATATTACGTCGCCACTTTCAACGCAAGTGTACGGGTTAAATTTTAGTATAGTTTAGAAAAGTTATGGTTATCGTGTCCACAGGGATTGATTGAGATTATCGTTGAGTACCGCAATTGTCATAATCTAATTTTATTTAGGCGATAAAAAAAAAGTAGTTTTTATAATTCATAATATTAATACTAAGTTAATTAAACTAATTATAATATACTACTAATATGATATGTTTCGGAGAAAAGGTTATCTAGGGATTAACTTCATTTACTTAAATGTGTTTGATCTCGTTTAGTTACAATAATGGTATTCATCCTATCCGACAATCTTTGTATCGTAAACTTACTCATCACTTCTCCCGAATGTAAGATGAGTAAATATGCGACTTCGCATCAACGAAAAAAATCCCCCTCAACGTCTTAACGATAATAGGTCACATGAGCCTTGCCCCAACGTTATGGATTGCACACTTTCTAACTCCCTCCCGGATTATTAGATCATCGTGTTATGTTTACCCTAATTCGAATACGGGGTTACCTCTCCCAAGTGTCAAACCCTGATTTCTTAATATATCTAAATAAGCATATAAACATGACAAACTGGTAAGCACAATTAAATTAGTGAAGAACAATCATTAAAGAAATACAACTCAAACAAACGACATATTCATAAATATTATTAATCCCTAAATAAAATCCATTTGACTCATAACCATAACTATTTATACAACAAGAATTGAGCTAAACATACTCAAACAATAAATCGAAGTTAAGAAATGAAGAGAGAAACGAAAGAAACTCGCTGTTGTCTGAAGATTTACCGCTAAAACTGTTCAACGCTCGCTTCTCCTTCTTCATGTTGTGTTCTTCTCCTTTGGATTTAGTTGAGCACTCCCCAAAATACTCTCTACTCTATTCTAATCCTAAGGGGTCTCTAATGGCCGAATGGAGATGAGGGAAGAAGAAATAGGGAGCAAAATATCTAAAACCAATATCTAAAATTTATGTAGAGTGACCGCCGCAGCGGAGGGCATATCGGCAGTGTCACCGCTGCGGTGGTGGATATAGCGGTGGGAGCAGAGACATTCTGTGGTTTCACCGCCGCAACGGTGGATTTGCAGAAAGTTTAGGCATTTCTCTGTATGTTGACCGCTGCGACGGTGGGCTGCAGGTTCTAAATTTTGTCTTCTTGCTTGTTTTTCCACTGTTCTTCTACTGTTCTTGATTCGATTTGATCGTTTATAATCTGTTTTCATCTCTTTTCACCCCATACATCTGATTTATAACAAAAAAGAATAAAAATGTATTAAAACACTATAAAAATACTCAAAAACTAAAAAGTTCGGTTTGGAAATAGATAAGTAAATTACATATATCAAAAGCTACGGGACATAAGAAGAAGCAATGTACTAACTATCATGCTTGGCGTGCAAAGAAATATACATTTCTTAATTTAGTTTGTTCTGAGGTTAATTTGACTTCGGTACCTAAAGACACTTGCTGGATAGATTCTGGTGCAACCACTCACAACAGTGTGTCTATGCAAGACTGCCTGAACTGCCAAAAGCCAAATGATGGTGAAAGATACATCTTTATTGGCAATAAAAAGAAGGTCGAAGTTGAGGCAATCAGGATGTTTAAGTTATTATTAAAGTATGGTACTTATTTGGATTTGAATGAGACATTTGTTGTACCGTCATTAGACGAAATTTGATTTCTATTTCTGTACTAGACAAATTTGGTTATTCTTATTCTTTCAGAAATAATAAATTTAGTATTTTTTAGAATTCAAATTTAGGTGGTATCGGTTCTTTATCTTATATAGATAACCTTTATATGCTGGATACGATTGCTTCATATTATGAAATCATACAATTAAGTACTTGAGGTGTTAAAAGAAAATTAATCAATGGGAATTCCGTATCATTATGGCATAAAATACTAGGTCATATCTCCAAAAGGAGAATTGAAAGACTTGTGTCAGATGGGATTCTAGATTCCTTTGATTTTGCAGACTTTTAAATTTGCATAAAGGGAAAATAAACAAATATAAGGAGATTTGGTGCTAACAGGGCTATATGTCTTAGAACTGATACATATAGATATTTGTGGGCCATTTCCTATGGTTTCATGGAATGGTCAATAATATTTTATCACGTCCATAGATGATTTTTCACGTTATGGCTGCCTTTATCTTATTCATGAAAAGTCTCACTCACTGGATGTGTTCAAATAGTTCAAAGCTGAAGTTGAAAATCAACTCAGCAAAATGATTAAAAGCGTCAGATCTGACCGTGGTGGTGAATACTATGGTAGGTATGACAGTTCAGGTGAACATCATCCAGGCCCATTTGCTAAATTCCTAGAGGAGTGCAGTATTGTCCCACAGTACACCATGCCAGGTTCTCCAACCATGAATGGTGTTGCTGAAAGAAGAAACAGAACGCTGAAAGACATGGTAAGGAATATGATTAGTCATTCTAACTTGCTAAAATCACTCTGGGGTGAAGCATTAAAGACTGCAACGTATATCTTTAACAGAGTACCAACTAAAGCAACCGTAAAAATCCCTTATGAACTTTGGATAGGAAAAAAGCCTAGTCTGAAGCATCTACACATTTGGGGATGTCCAGCTGAAGCAAGGCCTTACATGCCACATGAAAATAAATAGGATTCAAGAACGATTAGTTGCTATTTTATTGGATACTTTAAAAGATCCAAGGGTTACAAATTCTATAATCCTATTACTAGATCAATTTTTTGAGACGGAAAACGTCCGGTTCTTTGAGGATGTTGAGATTGATGGGAGAAATAAGGTTAAAGATTTTGTTTTTGAAGAGAAATATGTTGTTATTCCCACAGCTGTTATTGATATTGATCAGGATCCTATTCCTGACATTGTTCAAGAAGCAGATTCAAATCAAAAACAATATACAAGAATCTCCTATTCCAGAAGAACAAACTCTACTACCTCCAAAACCTATGCCATTAAGAAGATCCATTAGAGAAAGGAGAAGTGCAATGCCAGATGATTACATTGTATTTCTCCAAGAAAATGAGTTTGACATTGGTGTGGTGGAAGATGATCCAATCAACTTTTGTTAAGCCATGAAAAGTTCTAAATCTCAAAAGTGAATTGATGCCATGAATGAGGAGATAAAGTCCATAAGGACAATGATGTTTGGAATGTTGTCCCATTGCTTGAAGGTGCGAAACCCATTGGTTGTAAATTGATACTTAAAACCAAGAGGGACTCGAAAGGTGATGTGGAGAGATACAAAACTCGTCTTATCGCTAAAGGTTTTACACAGCAAGAAAGCATCGATTATAAAGAGACTTTCTCTCCAGTTTCGTCGAAAGACTCTTTTAGGATAATAATGACACTTGTGGTGCACTTTGACTTTGAGTTTCATCAGATGGATGTTAAGACTGCGTTTCTCAATGGTGACATTGATGAAATAATCTATATGGTGCAACCAGAAAACTTTGTGTCAGGAGATGCAAAGAAGATGGTTTGCAAGTTAAAGAAATCCATCTATGGGTTTAAACAAGCTTCTCGTCAATGGTATTACAAGTTTCATCAAGTTATTATCTCGTTTGGTTTTGAGATAAATTTTGGTTGATGATTGTATATACCACAAGTTCAGTGGGAGTAAGCATGTTTACTTAGTTTTATATGTTGATGACATATTGCTCGCCACCAACGATATAGGCATGCTATACGAAACCAAGACATTTCTATCAAGGAAATTTGAGATGAAAGATCTTGGTGACGCTTTTTTTGTGTTGGGTATACAGATACATCGGGATCTCTCTCGGGGTACGCTTGGTTTATCAAAAAAGAGCTATATCAATAAAATTCTTAAAAGGCTTGGCATACATGATTGCAAACCAGGTGACACCCCTGTGGCTAAGGGAGACAAATTTAGTCTCAATCAATGTTCCAAGAATGATTTTGAGATTCAGGAGATGCAAAAGATTTCTTATGAGTCAGCAGTAAGAAGTCTGATGTATGCTCAAGTATGTACGCGTCCGGATATTGCGTACATTGTTGGTATGTTGGGCAGATACTTAGGCAATCCTGGAAAGGATTACTAGAAAGCAGCCAGGCGAGTTATGAGATACATATAGAGAATAAAAGACTACATGCTCACTTATCAGAAGTCAGATCAGTTAGAGATCATCGGATCTTCTGACTCCGATTTTACTAGATGCCGAGATAGCATGAAATTTACTTCAAGCTATATCTACCTACTTGCGGGAAGGAGGTGCTATCTCTTGAAAGAGTGTTAAACAGTCTATTATAGTCTCTTCCACAATGGCAGTTGAATTTGTAGCTTGTTATGAGGCATCCAATCATGGAATATGGTTGCGAAATTTTTCCACGGGGCTGTGTATTATGAATGGCATTGAAAGACCACTAAAGTTATTTTGTGACAATAAATCAGTTGTACTATATTCTAATAATAATAGGAGTTCTACGAAGTCAAAGTTTATAGACATCAAATTCCTCGTTGTGAAAGAAAGAGTTTAGAGTGAACTTATATCTATAGAGCACATTGGGACAAACTCCATGATTGCGGATCCGCTGACTAAGGGATTACCACCCAAGGTCTTTCATGAGCACACTACCCATATGGGTGTGGTTTCTCTTCAGGATATGTCGTTTTAGTGGGAGTTTGTATTTTAGATGCTTTTATCTATATATATATTTGTTATAGATTTTATGGTTATTTAGTGCAGTAAAGTATTCAGTTTTCATTCACTCTAATTTTGTATGGTTTGATCTCACTAAGGTTTAAGGAGGACCAGTTGGAAATAGGTATGTTAAAACCACATTACATGAAATTTTCATGCTACACATCCACACTTGATATTTGTCATTGGTTGCATTGATATATGTAATCATTGATGGGTCTAGTTACGAAAAAGATGTAACGACGATCGCTTTGGTTCTATAATGGTGTGGTTAATGGACAAGATTGTTAAAATGTATAAAGTTTTGATAGCAAAACTTATGATTTCATTAAATATAATTCACATTTATAAAGTTACATATATAGCCCAAGTGAGAGATTGTTAGAGTAAAATTAAATATATGGGCTTATATATTAAATACATGTGAATTATAGGCTATCAAATAAAATTAGGTCAATTAAAGTGATCAATTTAAATTTGGGGGCCTTAATTAATATATTATAAAGTGTGGGCATTAATGTGTAAAGACAAACGTAATTTCTGTTTTTATGATGGGTTAAAATAGAAAATATAAAAATTTGAACATATGTGATTGTTTATGAACATTCACGATTGTTTACGAATAGACGTGATTGTTTACAAACAGACACGATTGTTTATAAATAGGGGTCATGGTTCCCGGATCACATAATGTTTTTCTATTCTTCTGATATCTATTGTCAGAGAGAAATTTAGATAGAAAATAAGTGTAGATTTGGAAGATCATAAAGACTCAAACTCAGATATTTCAATTTTCTTATTATGGATTCAGGTACGTTTCCGCAAATTCAGTATTTTTATTCTTGATGATTCAATATGAAGGTTCCTATTTGTGTGATGGTTTTCACATAATGAAATTTAGTCCAACAGAAAATACTAATTACAATTAATATAATTAAATATTAATTAATATTATTTTCAATAAACATTTTGAAATATATCGCAAATATATTTACAATGAATTAATACTCATAAACAAGAAAAAATAAATTCTTAATGAAATTTGATGGTAAATGTAAAACATTACACAACAAATATTTAGAAACCTAATATATGAGACATTAAATATTTCGAAACATGAAATATGCAACAATGAATATTCTAGAACATTAATATAAACATTATAAAAATATATTCTTCAATAATAAATTTAAATAAATGAAATTAGTATATAAATAAGACTATACTTACAACTCTTTACCGATAACAATATTAGAAATTTATACTGATCGAGACTATCGTTTAACGATATTTTATTAAAGCAAATTTTGCCTCCACTTAAGTGTATACGATTACTTAGGTGTTTATTTTCCAAGATACAACGATCACAATTCTCTGATATTAGCACTCGACATCAAAGGATCCAGTGAACAAAACAAGTGTTGAATTCTTTCTCAAGAATAAATTAACTTAAACTCAAAGTGTATGTGTAGTGAAAATGTCATAAGTTTCATGCCTAAATAATAATACAAACTTCCTATTTATAGAGTAAACAAATGAGTGACTCTAACACACCAAAAATCTCACTTTAAAGTCACTATGAACACTTTAAAGCTACTAAGAATTATCACATGTAATTTCTTATTAAAATGAGTTATAAATATGAAAAGATAAATCTTGTTTGGTTAGGAAAATTACTAAAATTAATTTAAAGAAAATTCTAGAAAGAATTCTCTCTACTTAGATTAACCCAAAACCTAAGACCCGTGACCCGACTCGGGATCCGCAATCCAAAATGGATTATAAAAGTGGTTTAAGTATTTTTCATTAACCAATATGAGATTATTCATTTTACATATTTCAATCAATTTTATGAGACTACATTGAAAGACAATTTATCATTTACATTTTAATGATTTTTTTTTTTTACAAATAAAAAAATCACATTCGTCTTCTTACTAAAATTAACGTATTGATATATAAACATATATAAAGTAATAATTAAATCACATAAATAATTAGACTTAAAATAGTTTAAAAATAATTTTTGTCTAACAGAATGAATAATAAAATCTCCAAAAAAATAAAAATAAAAAAATAAATTAGGTAACCAAAACTGATCTCCAAACACGCCCATTCATTTCCCCTTTATTGCCCTTAATTCCCATGCTTTTAATGGTCTTTAATGGACCATTTCTTGTGTATGGAATGGATCCGTTATACTGTTACAGACCTAGCCTTGGTGGCTGGGTCTGGTGCCCAGGTAATGTGTGCTCTGGGCAATACCTAGGCCAGAGATGCTTAGGCCTCTGGCCCAAACCTAATCCGTGGCCCAAGCTGCTGCTTAGGCTGATCCACGCACAATGCGCGCACCTGGCGGGTCGGGTAGGACCAGATCTTGGATCGTGTATCGGGTCATGCCGCGGGTTGCAATATGTTTCTCTATTTTTTTTTTAATCTTTTTTCGACCATTTTCTTCATTTTTTTCCAGTATTTTTTTATTTTCAATTTGATTCCTCCAAAAATAATAAATTATGTTATCACTAATTAAAAATTAATAAAAAGACTAACAAAATTATAGATTTATGGGAGAAATTTGGTACAAAATTAAATACGATCACACTCTCACGCATACATTTTGCTAGTTCTCGAGCAAAATAAAATTCTAAAAAAAATGAAAAAACTATTTTTGTAGAGAACACGATTGCATTTAGCATATGCAATAAGTTTTTAAATCCCTAGGCGATTCCTAGTGAACGAATTTTAGCCTCGTGAATGTTTACAGAGATGACATCTACAAACATCTATACTAATTACAATAACCAGTTAAGCACTATAAGTCGAATTCATATATATATATATATATATATAATTGAAGGATAAACCCAATTTTAATTCAAGTCTTACTTTGTTCAAGTGATCCAATTTCAAGTATAAGTAATCTTAATACTCACTAGTAACAACTTAATGAATTTCAACCTTCAAAATATAAGATTCTTCTCTCTATTCATTTTTTTACTTTTTCATGTTTCTATTTTTATTTATTTTTATATATTTATTATTCACTTAGAGATTGATATGTGTAATGTTAATCCTACTAGACTTTCGAGAATATCCGTGTAATGAGTGTTGGGCCAATGATTCCAATTCAATTGGCTCGGGGCATTAGGTGTAGAGACACCTAAAAGGCTTAATTACTCGAAGACACCTAAAATGATAGAGTTACTGATTTGAACTGACTTGAGATGATTTGGATACTTTAGGATTTAATGTGTTCAAATTGAAAGTATGGAGACTAAAGTAAAATTTATCTGAAATATCTAGGGATACAAAATGCAAGAATCTCTTTATATATTATTTGTTTGAACAAAGGAACATTATAAATGTTTTGATATTATTAAATTTTGGGTAAATGACACTTCATCCTACACAGTTACACGAATTGTATTTTATTCCCTTGTCATTTTCATAAACAGATAACTCTCTTGAGCTTACCAGTCATAAGAACATACCCCTGTGAATTGCTTATGAAATACAAGGGTTATGTGTTTATAAAGAAAGAATAGGGAATAAGTGCAATTTGAGTAAGCCAAACGATGGTACAATATCATTAATACTTAAATTTTAAGCTATACTTTAATTATACGAGAAATAACATATGAAGTAGTTAATTGAAGTTTTTTAATTCTTACAAGTAAATACTAAATCATAATAATTCATAAATTATTTGATTGAAAAATAGGCCAATTTGCTAATTGAAGGACAATGAAACGAGCAATGATTTTTTAACGTTTAAGATTATTAATGGCTAAATCACACTTTACATCCCTAAAGTTTGGATGCAATCACATTTCGTCTTTTGATGTTTTAATTGTTGCAAGTTGATTTTATTTTTATTCTGATTAAGTGATTTCGTTCAATTTTATCATCGGAGATTGTCATCTGAATTGCCCGTTGGAGACAACAAGAAGCAATGCAATAAACAAAAAACTTATGTCGCATTCTACACCCTTGAAGTTTGAGTAGCTTTGCTTTTTGCTCCCTATTTCTGCAAAACAATTGACTGGAACCAATCAATTAGACTAAATTGATACAAAAATCAAACTTCAAATTGCAATAATTAAAATATCAAATGAGTTTTGCCCAATAATTTTTAAACTTCCTATTTTTTTTATTTTTTATTTTATTTTGAAATTGTAGAAAAACTAATAATGAAACTTATCAAGGGACCACATGGCAGATTGAGTTCAACCTTAGTTATGTTGACTTCGGAACTAGCTATACACTTCAATTGGCATTGGCAGTCGCGAATATAGAAGACATGGAAGTAAGAAACTATTGGTGTATAAAATTGGTATACATTTTGAGTATGGTTAAGTCGGGTGACAAGTTTCATTTTGCTGAGGTAAAGTTGATTGTTGAAAATTCCTTACATGAGCTTACTGGCAGCTGGGAGGACTGATCTGTTATGCCTAGAGTCCTACTCCTTGAGGAGTGGTACCTGTAAAAGGTTTGGGCTAGAATTTGTTCTAGCGAAACCCCTCCAGCATAAGAATAAGAGTTCATAGAGAAAAGATACAAAAATGCATCAAGTAAACAAATGAACTCAAAGCATTCGCGCATAAAATAAAGCATACATCAGGCTTATATAGCCCCTGGTATATATAGACTTTGGAGATGATTAGTCGGGCCAAAATACAGTTAATTAGGTGAAACCATGTATTTAGCCGATAATCTAAGGCGTTTAGGAGATAATTATTGGGCTTGAGCTTTTGGTCCATTTTGGCAAAGCCCGCGGGTATCTGTTAGGCCTGTGGTGGTGAGATAGTGGAGGAGTGGAGATCTGTAGAGTCTTGAAGAAGAAATGGGCTAGAATAAGAAGTCGGTCGAGGTGAACGACGAAGTCCTTAAAGTTGGTCGTCTAGAGCGCGACGCAAAACTCAGGGCTACACGTCCCTGTGGGGCACCTTGCTCCTCCCTGGGTGCAGATGAGATTCTAGGGAGGATCTGTGGTCGACGTATATTCCAGCATCTCGCCATGAATTCTGGAATGCATCTATGTTACTACGAGAAAAGACACGTGGCTTGGGTCCCAAATGCTGACTTAGTGGTGTTCGAAAATATCCTTATCAGTTGTCCCCTAGCCCTGTGCGATGAGAGAAGCGAGACAGTCAAGGGTATTAATTCTTGGCTGGAACGAGCATCTTAGAGACTTCAAAGTATGAGAAATACAGCTAGCCGACATTTTCCAATAGTTAACTTTTCTTGAGAAGCGAATTTGAAATAGGACTTTATACGGCCAAAGTCCAGGGTCAGGTAGCACGGTAGGGTGACCCCGAATCTCTTCGATTTTCTGGGTGGCACTTTTCCCACAATTGACGTTTTCTGAGAAACGAATTTGAAATAGGCCCTCATACGACGGGGGTCCGGGGTCAGGTAACAAGATAAAGCAACCTTGAATTTCTTCGATTTTTAGGGTGACGTTTTTCCTACGGTTAACCTTTTTTAGGGAGTGAATTTGAAATAGGCCCCCATATAGACGAGGTATGAGGTCAGGTAGCATGGCAGAGTGACCCCGAATTTGTTCGATTTTTAGGGCGGCACTTGTTTATCGTGAACAAATCCTAAGTACGGACTAACCTTTACCATGGAGAAAATAAATACGAGTCCCAAGTGTGCATGCCACGGATAGGTAGGGGGCAAGGCAAGCCCGCCCCTCAAGGGGCCAGGCACTCATGATGGCAGTCGGCTATTGTTGGGCCCCTGCTGGGCCAGCAGGCTACTAGCCCCTACTGGGCCAATAGCCCAACGCCTCAGGGCGTTGGCTTGCATATGGGGGGCCAATGCATGCTAGCCCCCTGATCGCTAAAAAATAATACAATTTTAAATGGTACCGCAATACTGATGTAGTACAGGTTCAAGTAGGGTGTTGAATCACAGAGATCGGTGTTATAATTATCAATTTCAATTATTTTTCTTTCTTTGAATAAAATGAGTTTTGGTTTTGAAATGCAAGAAAATAAAATAATAAATCTAGACAATGAATATAGAGTACCGCGATACTAATGTAATACAGGTTCAAGTAAGGTGTCGAACCACAGAGATCGGTGTCGAACCACAGAGATCGGTGTTGTAATTATCAATTTCAATTATTTTTCTTTCTTTGAATAAAATGATTTTTGATTTTGAAATGCAAGAAAATAAAATAATAAATTTAGACAATGAATATAAGGAATCGGGTTAGGAATTGTGGAATTCGTATTATGGAATTATGGTTTTCTCTTATTTTCTTTTTTAATTTAGATTTGTATAAACGAGCGTTCTCAACTACAAGTCGGAACTACTCAGAAAGACTAGATTTATTATTCTTCGGCATGATTTATCTTCGGTATGTAATTCCTAAGTTACTCTAATATATGGTGAATTATAATTCAGGCATAAACCATCCAAACAAATAAATAAATCCTAAGAATACGATTATATGATCGTTAGATCTAGACCACAGGTACAAGATCTAACGTTTTAGCAATAATTGATTCTAAAATTGAAATGTCTACAAGAATATCTCGAGATTAAATTCAATCACGATTTAAACTATATTTCAAGTACATAATTCATCATCATATAATTGTTTACACGTAAACTAAAATTAATCTAAAAATATAATATTGCATAAACTAAAATACATACCACGATCCTAATCCGGTTAGGAGAAGATTAGCCGTTCATGGAGTTTTCTTCAAAAATGATATTCCACATAAATTTCATTGAAGAATCACCTCTGAAATCCAGCGGTAGAGTATACAAATTTTGAAAGGAGTTTTATGAAAACTAAAAAAAAACTAAAACTAAACAGTGTGATAGTTACTGTTGAAGACAAAAGAAAAAAATATAAAAATGAACTCTCCTTAACCCTCTGCTCCCTCGAGTTGTTTACATTTTTATTATTTTTTTAAAACAAAATTACTTAAATAGTGTGGTTTGTGTGGTTTGAAACTTAATTACCGAACTAGAGTTACCCGGGGTCTAGATCCCCGGGTATCTAAACACGGGGTTCAGAACCCCGTGTATACTAATTGGGTGCTGTATACCCGGGGATCCGATCCCCGGGTATACCCGGGGATCGGATCCCCGAGTACCAAAAAAAAAAAAATTAATTTTGTCGAGAACGGGCGTCGCCCGTTCACGAGCAGCCGCTGCAGGCTGCCTGCCTGCAGCCTGCAGCGGACATGACATGAGATGACCAAGCGTCATCTCATGTTGAAAAATTTGAACTATAAAATTTTAAAATTTTGTACCGTTTAGAGTCCGAAGTCTAGCATAAATTCTCTATAAATTCTTTATAATTGTTTCTATCAAATTTATTCTTTTGATAATTTTTTCTTCTTCTTCACTAAGCACAATTGGTTTCTTCAAAATATCTTTCTCTATTGGAGGTAAGTTTATTTCATGTGTTTTGTTTAATTTATTTATTAGTTTAATCTATTATAATTGGTTGGTTAATTAATTTCTCTACAAGTTTCTCTATCAATTTAATTAAATTTTATTTTTTAAATGTGTTTAAAAAAATTATTTTATTATTAAAAAAAATTACTTCTTCAATAATTTAGTATTTTAGTTGAAAATTTTAAATATTAAAAAATGTACACGGTGAGAGATCTGTATCGTTCAATGGGACGTTATTGGCTTTTGGAAGATGAATACGCATACTCTTTCGATCCAAGAGTTCGTTACTCTTCACGGTGGATTGCAAGAATGCGGGAGGAATACACTTATCGTGTCAACCAATCTAAGATTATAGTGGACGGATGCAGGCAATATAATATTCTAATAGTGCATCAATCGGCTAGAATAATGCCAATAGACACGCCGCATAACCTTCAGATGGCGTTGCATAGGTACCGCGAAGAAAATAACCGAATGCAAATTCGAATTTTTCGACATGAGCTTGAAACGACAGCACGTGAGCGTCTCGAACAAGGTTTGGTTGTCGAAGCGCGTACTTACATGAGATGCGCAAGAAAACTTCAATATTAGTCAGATATTGAAATGTCTGATGATGAGAGTGATATTTAATACTTTCACGTTGATGAATTGCAGTTTAACTATGTATTTCCTTCCAAGTCTAATGTATCGATTCAATGTTAAATTATAAATAACGCTACTTCTACCGAACAACTGATTTTCTCTCTTTCAATTGGTAGGTAGTGTTGGGTTAGTTTTTTTTAGTTAAGTCTTGTGTACATAAGTCTCTTTCAATAATTATGTTTTAAAAAATCTAATTTTTTTATGCAGTATAATATTTGGAAACAAACTATTCAACCTATAATTTTCGTGATGTCTTCAAATATTAATTCAAGTGAAGAAAGCTTATTTGGTTTTTCAAGTGAGGAGAACTCGTACAGTGTTTGGGGTTGGCCTGGATCATGGGATCACCAAAGATGTTGGATTCTACGACCATACTATGATGACTACTGGAGTGATCAAGACACCAACCTGATAGAGTATCGGGTCGGTCTACGCCAAGAATGGGAATACAGGGTGAATGAGTCTGACAACCTTGTATCTCGTTTGAGAGATCTGAATGCACCGGTTCCTTATCGTAGAAGTCTTCAGATGCCTAGACGATGTATAATTGATGACACAACCGAGATCGAAGATTCAATTACACAAATTCGCCTGGAGAATAATTGAATGTTGTTACGCAGGAATCGATATTATCTACTACAACTAGCCAATGAAATGGCTACCGCAAATAATAGAGCACTATCTCCAAGCAAATACCATAACGTAATGAATAATAATGAATATTTATCTGAGGGGTACATATCAAATGAAGAATAAATATTTTTTTTTGTAGTTAAATTATTTTTGTACCGAACACTGCTAAACAAGATTCTAATTTATGTAATATTTTTTTATGTTTATAATTAATTGTACTTACATTTCCATAGAAAGCTGTTGATCTACCGTGTATATTGCTTCTGAAATGGATAAAACATTAAAATGGGAGATCGAATAAGAAATTGTTAGAAAGCATACAAAGTGGAAATTGGTTAAAATGAATATATATATATATATATATATATATATATATATATATAGAGAGAGAGAGAGAGAGAGTTCTTGACATAAAAAATATATTTATAAAATTTAATTTCTGAAAACATGGTGGTTGAATCTTATTTACGGAGATGAGAGTAAAACGCAGATAAAAAATGCGTTTTTATAAAAACTCAATTCTTTTTTTTTTGCGTTTAAAAAAAAATGAAAATGAAAAATGCATTTAGGATATGTGTTTCTCAAAGAAAAAAAAAACGAAATTAAAAAATGCCTTTCTAAAATAATAATAATAATATTATTAATAATAATAAAAAACAAATCGCCGACAGGTTTACCCCCCCAAAAAAAAAAAAATTTGGCACGATAATTTTCGGCAACTTTGAATTGATTAACGGTGATTTATCGATATTTTAAATAAATCTAATTTTTTTGTGTATAAATTACGTTTTAAACACTCCATAATACTTTTTACAACACAAAAAACGGACAAGTGGATGAATTGTAAAAAATCGCCAAAGTTGACCAGATGAATTATAAAAAATCGCCAAAGTTGCCCAAAAAAATTCCGTCGTTATCGAAACAGCTCATCTGGTCAACTTTAGCGATTTTTTAAAATTCATCCACTTGTCCGTTTTTAGTGTTGTAAAAAGTATTATGGAGTGTTTCGAACGTAATTTATGCACAAAAAATTTGGTTCATTTCTGTTACGGACATGAAGTCTTTTGTTAATTCCAAAGTTGCCCAAAAAAATTCCGTCGTTATTGAAACAGCTCATCTGGTCAACTTTGGCGATTTTTTAAAATTCATCCACTTGTCCGTTTTTAGTGTTGTAAAAAGTATTATGGAGTGTTTCGAACGTAATTTATACACAAAAAATTTGGTTCATTTCTGTTACGGACATGTAGTCTTTTGTTAATTCCAAAGTTACCCAAACAAATTCCGTCGTTATCGAAACAGCTCATCTGGTCAACTTTGGTGATTTTTTAAAATTTATCCACTTGTTCGTTTTTAGTATTGTAAAAAGTATTATGGAGTTTTTTGAACGTAATTTATGCACAAAAAATTAGATTTATTTAAAATATCGATAAATCACCATTAATCAACTCAAAGTTGCCGAAAATTATCGTGCGAAAACGTTTTTTTGGGTAAACCTGTCGGCCCTTTTTTTTTATTATTATTATTATTATTATTATTTTAGAAACGCATTTTTTTGGGGTAAACCTGTGCGCCTATGTTTATTTTTATTTTATTTTAATTTTTTTTTTTTTAGAAACTCATTTTGTAAATGCGGTTTTCATTTTTTTTTTATGTTTTTTAAAAACGCATTTTTGATATGCGTTTTACCCCATCCCCGTAAATAAGATTCAACCACTATGTTTTCAGAAATTAAATTTTAAAGAAATATTTTTTATGTCAAGAACTATATATATATATATCATTTTAACCAATTTCCACTTTGTATGCTTTCTAACAATTCTTATTCGATCTCCCATTTTAATGTTTTATCCATTTCAGAAGCAATATACACGGTAGATCAACAGCTTTCTATGGAAATGTAAGTACAATTAATTATAAACATAAAAAAATATTACATAAATTAGAATCTTGTTTACAGTGTTCGGTACAAAAATAATTTAACTACAAAAAAAATATTATTCTTCATTTGATATGTACCCCTCAGATAAATATTCATTATTATTCATTACGTTATGGTATTTGCTTGGAGATAGTGCTCTATTATTTGCGTGGTAGCCATTTCATTGGCTAGTTGTAGTAGATAATATCGATTCCTGCGTAACAACATTCAATTATTCTCCAGGCGAATTTGTGTAATTGAATCTTCGACTCGGTTGTGTCATCAATTATACATCGTCCTAGGCATCTGAAGACTTCTACGATAAGGAACCGGTGCATTCAGATCTCTCAACGAGATACAAGTTGTCAGACTCATTCCCCTGTATCCCATTCTTGGCGTAGACCGACCCGATACTCTATCAGGTTGGTGTCTTGATCACTCCAGTAGTCATCATAGTATGTCGTAGAATCCAACATCTTTGGTGATCCCATGATCCAGGCCAACCCCAAACACTGTACGAGTTCTCCTCACTTGAAAACCAAATAAGCTTTCTTCACTTGAATTAATATTTGAAGACATCACGAAAATTATAGGTTGAATAGTTTGTTTCCAAATATTATACTGCATAAAAAATTAGATTTTTAAAACATAATTATTGAAAGAGACTTATGTACACAAGACTTAACTAAAAAAAACTAACCCAACACTACCTACCAATTGAAAGAGAGAAAATCAGTTGTTCGGTAGAAGTAGCGTTATTTATAATTTAACATTGAATCGATACATTAGACTTGGAAGGAAATACATAGTTAAACTGCAATTCATCAACGTGAAAGTATTAAATATCACTCTCATCATCAGACATTTCAATATCTGACTAATATTGAAGTTTTCTTGCGCATCTCATGTAAGTACGCGCTTCGACAACCAAACCTTGTTCGAGACGCTCACGTGCTGTCGTTTCAAGCTCATGTCGAAAAATTCGAATTTGCATTCGGTTATTTTCTTCGCGGTACCTATGCAACGCCATCTGAGGTTATGCGGCGTGTCTATTGGCATTATTCTAGCCGATTGATGCACTATTAGAATATTATATTGCCTGCATCCGTCCACTATAATCTTAGATTGGTTGACACGATAAGTGTATTCCTCCCGCATTCTTGCAATCCACCGTGAGAGTAACGAACTCTTGGATCGAAGAGTATGCGTATTCATCTTCCAAAAGCCAATAACGTCCCATTGAACGACAGATCTCTCACCGTGTACATTTTTTAATATTTAAAATTTTCAACTAAAATACTAAATTATTGAAGAAGTAATTTTTTTTAATAATAAATAATTTTTTTAAACACATTTAAAAATAAAATTTAATTAAATTGATAGAGAAACTTGTAGAGAAATTAATTAACCAACCAATTATAATAGATTAAACTAATAAATAAATTAAACAAAACACATGAATAAACTTACCTCCAATAGAGAAAGATATTTTGAAGAAACCAATTGTGCTTAGTGAAGAAGAAGAAAAAATTATCAAAAGAATAATTTGATAGAAACAATTATAAAGAATTTATAGAGAATTTATGCTAGACTTCGGACTCTAAACGGTACAAAATTTTAAAATTTTATAGTTCAAATTTTTCAACATGAGATGACGCTTGGTCATCTCATGTCATGTCCGCTGCAGGCTGCAGGCAGGCAGCCTGCAGCGGCTGCTCGTGAACGGGCGACGCCCGTTCTCGACAAAATTAATTTTTTTTTTTTTGGTACTCGGGGATCCGATCCCCGGGTATACCCGGGATCGGATCCCCGGGTATACAGCACCCAATTAGTATACACGGGGTTCTGAACCCCGTGTTTAGATACCCGGGGATCTAGACCCCGGGTAACTCTAGTTCGGTAATTAAGTTTCAAACCACACAAACCACACTATTTAAGTAATTTTGTTTTAAAAAAATAATAAAAATGTAAACAACTCGAGGGAGCAGAGGGTTAAGGAGAGTTCATTTTTATATTTTTTTCTTTTGTCTTCAACAGTAACTATCACACTGTTTAGTTTTAGTTTTTTTTTTAGTTTTCATAAAACTCCTTTCAAAATTTGTATACTCTACCGCTGGATTTCAGGTGATTCTTCAATGAAATTTATGTGGAATATCATTTTTGAAGAAAACTCCATGAACGGCTAATCTTCTCCTAACCGGATTAGGATCGTGGTATGTATTTTAGTTTATGCAATATTATATTTTTAGATTAATTTTAGTTTACGTGTAAACAATTATGATGATGAATTATGTACTTGAAATATAGTTTAAATCGTGATTGAATTTAATCTCGAGATATTCTTGTAGACATTTCAATTTTAGAATCAATTATTGCTAAAACGTTAGATCTTGTACCTGTGGTCTAGATCTAACGATCATATAATCGTATTCTTAGGATTTATTTATTTGTTTGGATGGTTTATGCCTGAATTATAATTCACCATATATTAGAGTAACTTAGGAATTACATACCGAAGATAAATCATGCCGAAGAATAATAAATCTAGTCTTTCTGAGTAGTTCCGACTTGTAGTTGAGAACGCTCGTTTATACAAATCTAAATTAAAAAAGAAAATAAGAGAAAACCATAATTCCATAATACGAATTCCACAATTCCTAACCCGATTCCTTATATTCATTGTCTAAATTATTATTTTATTTTCTTGCATTTCAAAATCAAAAATCATTTTATTCAAAGAAAGAAAAATAATTGAAATTGATAATTACAACACCGATCTCTGTGGTTCGACACCGATCTCTGTGGTTCGACACCTTACTTGAACCTGTATTACATTAGTATCGCGGTACTCTATATTCATTGTCTAGATTTATTATTTTATTTTCTTGCATTTCAAAACCAAAACTCATTTTATTCAAAGAAAGAAAAATAATTGAAATTGATAATTATAACACCGATCTCTGTGATTCAACACCCTACTTGAACCTGTACTACATCAGTATTGCGGTACCATTTAAAATTGTATTATTTTTTAGCGATCAGGGGGCTAGCATGCATTGGCCCCCCATATGCAAGCCAACGCCCTGAGGCGTTGGGCTATTGGCCCAGTAGGGGCTAGTAGCCTGCTGGCCCAGCAGGGGCCCAACAATAGCCGACTGCCATCATGAGTGCCTGGCCCCTTGAGGGGCGGGCTTGCCTTGCCCCCTACCTATCCGTGGCATGCACACTTGGGACTCGTATTTATTTTCTCCATGGTAAAGGTTAGTCCGTACTTAGGATTTGTTCACGATAAACAAGTGCCGCCCTAAAAATCGAACAAATTCGGGGTCACTCTGCCATGCTACCTGACCTCATACCTCGTCTATATGGGGGCCTATTTCAAATTCACTCCCTAAAAAAGGTTAACCGTAGGAAAAACGTCACCCTAAAAATCGAAGAAATTCAAGGTTGCTTTATCTTGTTACCTGACCCCGGACCCCCGTCGTATGAGGGCCTATTTCAAATTCGTTTCTCAGAAAACGTCAATTGTGGGAAAAGTGCCACCCAGAAAATCGAAGAGATTCGGGGTCACCCTACCGTGCTACCTGACCCTGGACTTTGGCCGTATAAAGTCCTATTTCAAATTCGCTTCTCAAGAAAAGTTAACTATTGGAAAATGTCGGCTAGCTGTATTTCTCATACTTTGAAGTCTCTAAGATGCTCGTTCCAGCCAAGAATTAATACCCTTGACTGTCTCGCTTCTCTCATCGCACAGGGCTAGGGGACAACTGATAAGGATATTTTCGAACACCACTAAGTCAGCATTTGGGACCCAAGCCACGTGTCTTTTCTCGTAGTAACATAGATGCATTCCAGAATTCATGGCGAGATGCTGGAATATACGTCGACCACAGATCCTCCCTAGAATCTCATCTGCACCCAGGGAGGAGCAAGGTGCCCCACAGGGACGTGTAGCCCTGAGTTTTGCGTCGCGCTCTAGACGACCAACTTTAAGGACTTCGTCGTTCACCTCGACCGACTTCTTATTCTAGCCCATTTCTTCTTCAAGACTCTACAGATCTCCACTCCTCCACTATCTCACCACCACAGGCCTAACAGATACCCGCGGGCTTTGCCAAAATGGACCAAAAGCTCAAGCCCAATAATTATCTCCTAAACGCCTTAGATTATCGGCTAAATACATGGTTTCACCTAATTAACTGTATTTTGGCCCGACTAATCATCTCCAAAGTCTATATATACCAGGGGCTATATAAGCCTGATGTATGCTTTATTTTATGCGCGAATGCTTTGAGTTCATTTGTTTACTTGATGCATTTTTGTATCTTTTCTCTATGAACTCTTATTCTTATGCTGGAGGGGTTTCGCTAGAACAAATTCTAGCCCAAACCTTTTACAGGTACCACTCCTCAAGGAGTAGGACTCTAGGCATAACAGATCAGTCCTCCCAGCTGCCAGTAAGCTCATGTAAGGAATTTTCAACAATCAACTTTACCTCAGCAAAATGAAACTTGTCACCCGACTTAACCATACTCAAAATGTATACCAATTTTATACACCAATAGTTTCTTACTTCCATGTCTTCTATATTCGCGACTGCCAATGCCAATTGAAGTGTATAGCTAGTTCCGAAGTCAACATAACTAAGGTTGAACTCAATCTGCCATGTGGTCCCTTGATAAGTTTCATTATTAGTTTTTCTACAATTTCAAAATAAAATAAAAAATAAAAAAAATAGGAAGTTTAAAAATTATTGGGCAAAACTCATTTGATATTTTAATTATTGCAATTTGAAGTTTGATTTTTGTATCAATTTAGTCTAATTGATTGGTTCCAGTCAATTGTTTTGCAGAAATAGGGAGCAAAAAGCAAAGCTACTCAAACTTCAAGGGTGTAGAATGCGACATAAGTTTTTTGTTTATTGCATTGCTTCTTGTTGTCTCCAACGGGCAATTCAGATGACAATCTCCGATGATAAAATTGAACGAAATCACTTAATCAGAATAAAAATAAAATCAACTTGCAACAATTAAAACATCAAAAGACGAAATGTGATTGCATCCAAACTTTAGGGATGTAAAGTGTGATTTAGCCATTAATAATCTTAAACGTTAAAAAATCATTGCTCGTTTCATTGTCCTTCAATTAGCAAATTGGCCTATTTTTCAATCAAATAATTTATGAATTATTATGATTTAGTATTTACTTGTAAGAATTAAAAAACTTCAATTAACTACTTCATATGTTTTTTCTCGTATAATTAAAGTATAGCTTAAAATTTAAGTATTAATGATATTGTACCATCGTTTGGCTTACTCAAATTGCACTTATTCCCTATTCTTTCTTTATAAACACATAACCCTTGTATTTCATAAGCAATTCACAGGGGTATGTTCTTATGACTGGTAAGCTCAAGAGAGTTATCTGTTTATGAAAATGACAAGGGAATAAAATACAATTCGTGTAACTGTGTAGGATGAAGTGTCATTTACCCAAAATTTAATAATATCAAAACATTTATAATGTTCCTTTGTTCAAACAAATAATATATAAAGAGATTCTTGCATTTTGTATCCCTAGATATTTCAGATAAATTTTACTTTAGTCTCCATACTTTCAATTTGAACACATTAAATCCTAAAGTATCCAAATCATCTCAAGTCAGTTCAAATCAGTAACTCTATCATTTTAGGTGTCTTCGAGTAATTAAGCCTTTTAGGTGTCTCTACACCTAATGCCCCGAGCCAATTGAATTGGAATCATTGGCCCAACACTCATTACACGGATATTCTCGAAAGTCTAGTAGGATTAACATTACACATATCAATCTCTAAGTGAATAATAAATATATAAAAATAAATAAAATAGAAACATGAAAAAGTAAAAAAATGAATAGAGAGAAGAATCTTATATTTTGAAGGTTGAAATTCATTAAGTTGTTACTAGTGAGTATTAAGATTACTTATACTTGAAATTGGATCACTTGAACAAAGTAAGACTTGAATTAAAATTGGGTTTATCCTTCAATATATATATATATATATATGAATTCGACTTATAGTGCTTAACTGGTTATTGTAATTAGTATAGATGTTTGTAGATGTCATCTCTGTAAACATTCACGAGGCTAAAATTCGTTCACTAGGAATCGCCTAGGGATTTAAAAACTTATTGCATATGCTAAATGCAATCGTGTTCTCTACAAAAATAGTTTTTTCATTTTTTTTAGAATTTTATTTGCTCGAGAACTAGCAAAATGTATGCGTGAGAGTGTGATCGTATTTAATTTTGTACCAAATTTCTCCCATAAATCTATAATTTTGTTAGTCTTTTTATTAATTTTTAATTAGTGATAACATAATTTATTATTTTTGGAGGAATCAAATTGAAAATAAAAAAATACTGGAAAAAAATGAAGAAAATGGTCGAAAAAAGATTAAAAAAAAATAGAGAAACATATTGCAACCCGCGGCATGACCCGATACACGATCCAAGATCTGGTCCTACCCGACCCGCCAGGTGCGCGCATTGTGCGTGGATCAGCCTAAGCAGCAGCTTGGGCCACGGATTAGGTTTGGGCCAGAGGCCTAAGCATCTCTGGCCTAGGTATTGCCCAGAGCACACATTACCTGGGCACCAGACCCAGCCACCAAGGCTAGGTCTGTAACAGTATAACGGATCCATTCCATACACAAGAAATGGTCCATTAAAGACCATTAAAAGCATGGGAATTAAGGGCAATAAAGGGGAAATGAATGGGCGTGTTTGGAGATCAGTTTTGGTTACCTAATTTATTTTTTTATTTTTATTTTTTTGGAGATTTTTTATTCATTCTGTTAGACAAAAATTATTTTTAAACTATTTTAAGTCTAATTATTATGTGATTTAATTATTACTTTATATATGTTTATATATCAATACGTTAATTTTAGTAAGAAGACGAATGTGATTTTTTTATTTGTAAAAAAAAAAAATCATTAAAATGTAAATGATAAATTGTCTTTCAATGTAGTCTCATAAAATTGATTGAAATATGTAAAATGAATAATCTCATATTGGTTAATGAAAAATACTTAAACCACTTTTATAATCCATTTTGGATTGCGGATCCCGAGTCGGGTCACGGGTCTTAGGTTTTGGGTTAATCTAAGTAGAGAGAATTCTTTCTAGAATTTTCTTTAAATTAATTTTAGTAATTTTCCTAACCAAACAAGATTTATCTTTTCATATTTATAACTCATTTTAATAAGAAATTACATGTGATAATTCTTAGTAGCTTTAAAGTGTTCATAGTGACTTTAAAGTGAGATTTTTGGTGTGTTAGAGTCACTCATTTGTTTACTCTATAAATAGGAAGTTTGTATTATTATTTAGGCATGAAACTTATGACATTTTCACTACACATACACTTTGAGTTTAAGTTAATTTATTCTTGAGAAAGAATTCAACACTTGTTTTGTTCACTGGATCCTTTGATGTCGAGTGCTAATATCAGAGAATTGTGATCGTTGTATCTTGGAAAATAAACACCTAAGTAATCGTATACACTTAAGTGGAGGCAAAATTTGCTTTAATAAAATATCGTTAAACGATAGTCTCGATCAGTATAAATTTCTAATATTGTTATCGGTAAAGAGTTGTAAGTATAGTCTTATTTATATACTAATTTCATTATTTAAATTTATTATTGAAGAATATATTTTTATAATGTTTATATTAATGTTCTAGAATATTCAGTTGCATATTTCATGTTTCGAAATATTTAATGTCTCATATATTAGGTTTCTAAATATTTGTTGTGTAATGTTTTACATTTACCATCAAATTTCATTAAGAATTTATTTTTTCTGTTTATGAGTATTAATTCATTGTAAATATTTGCGATATATTTCAAAATGTTTATTGAAAATAATATTAATTAATATTTAATTATATTAATTGTAATTAGTATTTTCTGTTGGACTAAATTTCATTATGTGAAAACCATCACACAAATAGGAACCTTCATATTGAATCATCAAGAATAAAAATACTGAATTTGCGGAAACGTACCTGAATCCATAATAAGAAAATTGAAATATCTGAGTTTGAGTCTTTATGATCTTCCAAATCTACACTTATTTTCTATCTAAATTTCTCTCTGACAATAGATATCAGAAGAATAGAAAAATTATGTGATCCGGGAACCATGACCCCTATTTATAAACAATCGTGTCTGTTTGTAAACAATCACGTCTATTCGTAAACAATCGTGAATGTTCATAAACAATCACATGTTCAAATTTTTATATTTTCTATTTTAACCCATCATAAAAACAGAAATTACGTTTGTCTTTACACATTAATGCCCACACTTTATAATATATTAATTAAGGCCCCCAAATTTAAATTGATCACTTTAATTGACCTAATTTTATTTGATAGCCTATAATTCACATGTATTAATATATAAGCCCATATATTTAATTTTACTCTAACAATCTCTCACTTGGGCTATATATGTAACTTTATAAATGTGAATTATATTTAATGAAATCATAAGTTTTGCTATCAAAACTTTATACATTTTAACAATCTTGTCCATTAACCACACCATTATAGAACCAAAGCGATCGTCGTTACATCTTTTTCGTAACTAGACCCATCAATGATTACATATATCAATGCAACCAATGACAAATATCAAGTGTGGATGTGTAGCATGAAAATTTCATGTAATGTGGTTTTAACATACCTATTTCCAACTGGTCCTCCTTAAACCTTAGTGAGATCAAACCATACAAAATTAGAGTGAATGAAAACTGAATACTTTACTGCACTAAATAACCATAAAATCTATAACAAATATAATATAGATAAAAGCATCTAAAATACAAACTCCCACTAAAACGACATATCCTGAAGAGAAACCACACCCATATGGGTAGTGTGCTCATGAAAGACCTTGGGTGGTAATCCCTTAGTCAGCGGATCCGCAATCATGGAGTTTGTCCCAATGTGCTCTATAGATATAAGTTCACTCTAAACTCTTTCTTTCACAACGAGGAATTTGA
>JAENRU010000183.1:0-44126 GCA_016647705.1 Eucommia ulmoides | reverse complement strand
GTATAATTTTTTGTTTTTGAAAACTGTTCTCGGAGACACAACCAAACACGTCCTTACCATGTCACTTTCATCTGTTCAAAACCGTCTTCAAAGACCATATCACAAAAGTTATTTTATTTACGTTGAAAATTTATTCCATTGGATGAAGAAAAGAAGGTGTCCCATCTTGCCTGAACAGATGAAAGTGATATGATTCTAAGTATTGATGTTTTTTTTTACGGCTAATGATTTTATGGAGTGTTTCACATTTGTAATTCTATACATGTTATTAAAAAGAAGATTTAATAAAGAAAATATAAAGAGTACAAGATGGATGTAATGAAGATGTGAACAGTTGAAGATCTTAAAGAAAAATAGATAAAAACATTTCTCTACGTATATACTCTTAATGCAACCCGAATGAGATATTATATGTGAAGAGTTGAAGATCACACACGACACTTCAAAATGAGTGAATTATATGTGTGTCAAGATAAGAAGTGATAAGTTCAAGATGCTAAAATGAGATATTTTATGTGCTCCTTATGTGAAATGAAATTGATAATTGACCTAATTGAAAAATATGTTGTAAAGTATAAAATGTTGAATTTTTTAGTCAATTCGGTTAACCGAGAAAAACAATCGATCAACCTAATTAAATAATGAGTTTTTGAGTTAAAAATGAGGTGCTACTGATCCTGTCGGTCAACCAAATGAAATCGGTCGATCAACCATTTGAAACAGTAGCTGAATTGGCGAAAATAGTGAGCACACTAATCCAATCGGTCGACCGAATGAAGAAGGTCGGTCAACCGTTTGAGTCAATAAATGAATTAAAGAAAAAACGGATCAAACTGATCCAATTGGTCACCCGATTGGAAGTGATCGGTTAACCTATTGGCCTTAAGCGAATGGTTGAATCTAGAGCTGGACAGGTCGATCAACCAACCTTTGGGACTTGGTCAACTAACTAAGTTAGTTGAGATTTCAGGAGATTTGGTCTCTTGATAAAAAAACTATTAGTTTTTTATAATTTCAAGAGAGGGATTTGGGAGATTTGAGCCTAATTGAGATATTATCACCCTATTATGTTATCCCTATTAATTTGATCTATATATTTTGAGATTTAAATGATTTAATACTTCATATTTCTATGGTTTTAAATTGAGAATAATTTTATAAACTTATATGCGAAAATTGAAAGTTACCCGAAATAAAATGTTATCATATATGGGGTCTAAAAGTGCTATTAAGTGACATATCTTTGTGAAACTAACCATTAGACGGCTTGATATTTGTCTATTAATATAGACCTGCAGGAATTGAGTTGAGTACATCAAGAACAATCAGTTTGAGCTATTTTGCGAGTGATATTTACGTTGAGATTTTTGTGTGAAATTTATTTTAAGTTCTTGATTTAAAGCGCTTATGGTTTGGCATTACCGATTTGAGTTCTATTGCTATTCTGTCATTATCTTTGGTGTTTCCCGATGAGATCTATCTAATCTTTATTATTTACTTTGAAGTTATATTTTTGTTGATTACTTGATATAAGATTGATTAAAAAATTGTTTTAAACTTAAAAGCCTGAAAATATTTTTTAAAAGATTTTTGTTTGATTATCTGATTATGTGCTTAAATTGTGCTACCTACTTTATTAATTAATCAAATTTTATTTACCTCATAATATATCTATCACATAGTAATTATTCAGGTCATCAATTGAGCATATTCTTGAGATAGTAAAAGCTACTTGTGGGAAGAAACCTGTATTTGTGAGTTTAAGTGGATTAGACACGTTTGGGACGGTGTCAAATTAGGGTAGTTAGGTTTCGGTCTTTTCCTGTGAAAAACGATTAGAGTTTGATATTTGTCCTGCAAAAATGTTAGTTTATTTTTTTTTCTTGAAAAGAATTTAATTTTGATTCTCCCTGTAATAAAATTGAGTTATTGTAAAGGTTTTTTCTAAATCTGAGAAAATGATAAGTGTAAAAGTGTGAGGGAGTGGTAGGTTTGATCTTTAGTCTATTAAAAAGATTAGATTTTGATTCTTCCTGTAATAGAATTAGATTAATCTTGAGCCTGGTAAAAAAATAGGGTTCTTCCTGAGCTTGTGAAAATGATAATTGTAAAGGTTGATTATGAGCATGTGAAAATAATCAAGATTGTAAGGATTTGGTTCATACTAGGTAAAGGAATCAGGGATTTAGTAGATTGCGAATCTCCGTGGAGCTCGGGGGACTAGATGTAAGTAAAAGTATTTTACTGAATCAGGATGTATCGTTGTGTTCTGCATTGATTATTTCATATACTATATTTGGGTATGCATTTAGAAGTAAACACATTTTTGCTGCGTATCAAAATAATAATTTATTTAGAAAAATTGATTATTTATATTTAAAGAAATTAATTGTTTAAATTTTTGTAATTACTCAATTCACCCTCCTCTTGAATAGCTCTTTGGGCCAACATAAAAAAATATTTAAAATTCATTGAACTCACTATATAAATAATAAATAACAATTAAATTCACTCAAATCGCTATATTAATGATAAATTTAATATTTTAAAGGAAAAATTATTATATAGTTATGAAGAGATATATAAATCAGAAAATGAATCTCCAACTACCATAATAAAATTTTGAATTTTTTTTTTAGAGGTCCCAAGATTTCAAAAATCACTTTCTAGGTCCCATCTCATGTGTAAAAAAATCACTGTTACAGGACTCCATAAAATGGTGTTTTTATGGGATAGGATCTTTGGGAGAATTTCTCTAAAATTTTGGGGTATTCGGTGATAAGTTCCTTATTTCACTCTTAATTTTAAAAAAGTCCTAAAGGCGGAAGCAACTTGTGTTTTAGTCCCGCCTAGTTAAAAAAACCGAAAGCTCTGCACACACGTCTGTATACACACAATTACATGTAACTACTTTATGTGTAAAAATTTGTTAGATGTAATAAAAATCACACAAAATACATATAATTAGTTACATGTAATTAAATGTACATAAATACACATAAACTAATATTAAACTAATTTATGTGTGTAATATTTGTTAAATGTCACAAGTATTACACAGATATATCTATTATATAAAATAGGATGGTTTTTTGGCTGACTAGGATAAACTTATGACTAGGACAAAAAATATGACTAGGACAAATAAAATTGCTGACGAGGCTAAATAAATTTGATGACTAGGACAAACATAAAGAAATTAACTCAATTTTGGACAAATGATTAACTCATTTCCTTAATTAAAAAAATTAATTTAATTAATTAACCTTTGAATTAAACTTTAATTACTTCCATAAATAAATATTATTTTCTTTTTTCATTTTTAAACATCTTAATTAACTTTTTTCATTCCTTTTTCATTGCAATTGAGGGATTCGCTCAAATTTTTTAATTTTTTTTTTACCCTGTTTTTTTTTTTTTTTTTTTTTTTTTGTGTCATTATAATTCCTTATCCCTTTCCTAATTTCTTGAATGCCCAGTGATCGCTCTCTCTTTCCATCGCCATGAGAAATTCAAAAGAAATTGCGTTGACTTGCTCATGAGGACCATTTTCCATATGTAATTTGATCTAAAACTCACTGTTGATGCTCGCGCCGACCTCAAAACCTTCAGATATGCTCTCTGCCTTACGATTTTATTTTTTTTAAAATTTTCGAATTTGGGTTTTAGATCTGAACGTTTAGGGTTTCAAATCTTGAAATTGGAATTGAAAAATCTCGCAGTCTCATCACCATTGCCATCAAATTGGGTTTTAGATATTGAATTTGTTCATATTTGCCACATGAATTTGTTCATATTTAAACCAAGATCCAACCTCTTAATCATTTGTTTATCATTTTTTTATGTGATTAATTTTTTCTTTGGGTTTGGAATTTTAGGGTGCAAGCAAGTTAATGATGGTTGCCATCCCTGGTACTGATTCCGATGGAGCTTTGGCGAAAGCTGCCGCCAAGTACTTGGGTCAGTCTACTCGATTAGTGTTTTTATTTGTTCCCAAATTTTGGTTTTTGTTCTATTCTTAAGAATTGGGTAAAAAACAAGAACATATTTTTCGTTCCCATATTTCTGTTTTTGTTCTTACCTTTTTTGGAAATAGAAACACTAAACAAATGCCGCCTTACTATTTCTACTTCCCTTTTTTTGTTTGTGTTTCCAACAAAATAAAAATAAAAAATTGAGGCGAAAAATAAAAATCCAGGAAGAAAATTAAAAAATATTTCGATTCTTTTCCAGAATTTTCCAATTATTCAATTTTTAGGGGACAAAGTGCAAGAAAACAAATACAACACGAATAAGAAAAAACCATCTCCATCTTATGTACTGTGGTGCAAAGATCACTTCAGTCGCTCCACCATGGTCTACCACAGCTTGCAGTATCTTCATACACAATGGCAATTAGAGTACTTTTATTTATTAGTTTTTCATTTCTGTTAATCTCTCATTTTTTTCTTTGATTTTCCTAACAAATATATTCATAGATTTCATTTCATTTCTTAGTTTTTTGATCTATTAAGAAATTGAATATTAATGTTTTCATAAATTCTAATAAACAGGATTAAAAATGAAATAATAATTTAATTTTGAATTTTTTATTGATTGCACAAATTATATATTTTTTATCCTCCTATTTGCTATTTGTTTTTTATGTAGCCCTGAAATTTAATTTTATTTTCAATGTCATCCTTTCTTTTGTTGTCAATTTTTTATGTAACCCTTTTATCAAATAGTAGTGTTAATTTGGACGGATTTTAGCACGTGAGATGCACGTGCTATATTATATGGGTAAATTTTATTTTATTTTTATTATGGATTCTTCGAAAGTATTTTGAGGATAAAAATGGTGATGAAGGTGAAGATGATTTACTTTAGTAGTAGTAGCAGGAGGAAGAGTATGTCAATGAAGCAATTCCATGTGTTCTTTTATGGCCGTTGAGTGCTTGACCGGAGGAAAAAAGACAGAAACAAATAGGGCACTGGTGAATCTTCTCTTCCATTACTGACTCTGCATTCGTCATTGTTGGACCTCCGAGCTCCTCTGTTTCTTTCGCCATTAGAATGTTGTGTAAACATAAGATATTATATATAAAAAAAAAATAGGTTCAATTTCTTTTACACCCGTGCCTTCAGGCACGGGTTATACGCTAGTGTAATTATAACATGTAACTAATATTACATAAGTACATGTAACAAAAAATATATAGATATATGTAAATATATAATAATTATTAAATTATAACTAATATTAGTTACATGTAACTAATATTTACTATAATACGAATTTACTCACTAAAGTTCTATTACAATCCCTGCAATACTTGCACATGAGGGACTAAAACTCAAGCGGAATTCAACTTAAAGGACTAAATCAAAATTTATATCTTAAGCGGGATTTTTTTAAAATTAGGTATGTTATTTGGGACTTTCAGCTAATTATCCCTAAACATTTTAGTCCTCCGAGATTTTTAGAAAATAATCATTTGTTCCTTGACCATCTTTTTTTCATTATTTATGTACAATGTCATTCAGTTAAAAAATCAGGACGTAAACATTTACATTTTTATCTTGCTATATTTAAATATTTTGACTCTGATTCTATTGTTATGAATGTTCATTGTTAACAAATCAACAAAACACAATCTTGATATGAACTTTCACCAAAACTACCTGAAATTAAAAAAAAAAATTGCTAAAAAAAACTAAAATTAATTAAAAACAAATCAGTGTAAACATTTCATCAAATCACATGAACGTTTACCCAAAGACCACGAACAACAAATCAAGACATCGAAAACTTCCTAAGATCACAAATGAGACATTTACCCCAAAAACTAAGATCAAATGCACATCCACCAACCACAAATGATATATTCACCCCGAAAACTAAATCAAAACAGATTTGAAATCTGTGCCAACATTCACAAAAACAAATCAAAAAATATTGAAATAAACCTAATATCAACGAAAAGAACATTCACGTGAATGAACAAAAAACTTCACAAAAATCAATAGTTTCCAAACAAAGTTAACTGCAATTCAAAAACATTGGAGAATCGTAAAAATCAATGAAAAACACATCAATACGAACATTCACCAAATCGCAAATAAACATCAACAAAACCATACACTGGGAATGAACATTTAGATATGAGAATAACATAAACATTCAGACTGGAGAGAGAGTCCCTAGAATGTTCAAATCTTGTTGAACATTCTAGATCTAAAATTCAAGATCTGAGCAACGAAAATGAAGGCCATTGTTCTTGATATTATCATTGTCGGATCTGGAACGATAGAGAGGATGAGCATGGCGTCGTCGATTTACCATCGCATATCTGAACGAGAACAGATCTAGTAGCGGTGATAGCGAACAGACGCAGCGACAGTGGAACCGAACAAATCGTGAGAAAGGTCGACGGAGAGAGAGAGAGAGAGAGGAGGGGGCACGGTAACATCAGCGAGCACAACAAGACGCGGTGGCGAACAAATGCGATGACAATGGAATTGAATAGATCGTGAGGAAGAAGGTGGAGATATTACGGCGGCGGAACTGAACACCTTCATGAGGAAAAATGTGGGATATTGCGGCTGTGTTTAGTGATTGAACAAACTGAAAAAACTAGGTGTAACACAATCTCCTTCGTAAGGAAGAAAGAAGGATATTGCGACTGTGTTCAGTGATTCATTATTTTGAATAATTAGGCAGGATGTTGCAGCTGTGTTGAGTGATTCATTATTTTGGATAATGAATAATTAGGGTTAGGGTTTTCTATTTTTATACAAGGGGTGCAAATGTCCATTCATGTCTATTTTTTAACTATCGGGGACCTAAATTTAAGAATATTTAAAAAAAAGTTTAAATAATAACATTTTTGTTTAAAAGGTTAATTGAGGAGAGAGAAAGTCAAATTAGGTCTAAACAATAAAAAACTTCAATTTAAAACTCATTTAAATAAAATGTTAAAGAGATAAATTGAGGAGAATAAAAAAAGAGATTTTCTGAGCTATTTTTCATTCTCAAGTGTAGTATTCCAATTTTGGTTTCTTATATACATTATATAGATTTGAATATACTGATTCCCCAGACAGTTTGGGAAGCCTAGTTCGAAACTAATTTTCCTTAAAACTCCACGAGTTGACTCAATCCTATAATACTAATTTACATGCTACGGTGTAATACTCACAAAAATGAGGGTATCATTTGAAATTTTCATACAGCTCTAAGTCCAATCACTACACAAGCGATTGACTTGAGAACTTCAAACTGGTCATTTCCCCTTGTACTCACTTGAAATCTCATATTCGGGTATTCTCAATCTAAATGAAGTGTAAAAAACTTCCATGTTCGGGTTTTGGTAATCCTCATCTTGGCTCATCCAAGGCAACGCTGTAAAGAATTCTCTAATTTAATCCTTAGAACTAGTTTTAGACTAGCGCGAAACATTGATTCAGAAAAAAATAAATTTATATTAGTAAATTCTCAATATTGAATCATGAAACATTTAGGTCTTACTATTTATGTTCCCTTTTTTTTTGGCTCCCCAAATGTTGGGATTAATGTATAGAAACGTGTTTGATAAACATGTTTCTATTCTCAAATTTTTTAGAGCACTTTAGGAGTATTTTCTGAATTCTTTAAGAATTTGAGAAACAAAAAAATGTTAATTCTTACACACTATCACAAAACTATTCCCACCACCATGACGTCAGTTAAAAAATATGTATATTTATTGTCATATATTTGAAAGAAAAAAAAGAATATGGATAATGACATTTTTTGTCCTCCACAAATGCAATCGATGTTCGATTGAACCCTCATATTTGGAAATAGACAATTTGGTTCTTAACATTTCAGTTTTCGTTTCCAACTTTTCCGATTAATAGATCTGTTAGGTAAATTTAAAGCTATTTTGCTCATTTTCTAATTAAAAAACACAAAAATAAAAAAAAATAAAAAAATCTAATTAAATAATAAAATAAAAGGATTTTGTTACCAAACCCACTTTTAAGCCTGAAATTAAGATGGGCCCAACCGATGAAGCCTATTTTGGGAGTTCATATTATTTCTAGTCATATGTTGGGTTCTATGAAGTGATTGCTTTTGATTTCATTCATGCACATTTCATTAAGAGAAAATATGAAGTGATTGCTTTTCGTTTTTCATTGAGAGAAAATGATTTATTTATTTTTTTGTCCTGACAAATGATTCGGGTGCTCAATTAGTTCCTGGTATTTAAAAGTCGATACATTAGGTCTTTAACATTTCATTTTCGTTCCAAATTAACCTTTCTGTTAGGTCAACATTCATGGTTAACGTGTAAATAAGGGTATTTTGGTTATTTCATGTTAAAACATAAATGTTATTTTGTTTTTTTATTCAAATTAATTTAATAATATGTATTTGTAACTTATTCTAAATTTAAGGGCCAATCTTTTATTTTTATTTTATTCTAAATCCACGCTGAAGGATTTTGCCTACCACCCCACTTCACGATCATCCTCCTCGAAACCAGCAGCAACAATTACCAGAGAGAGAGAGAGTGCTAGAATTCATTCCCACGTTCGTTGCCCTCGACGTTCACTCCCACGTTTCGTCGTTTATTCTGCCTCCAAGCTTACCAGCTTTAAACTCTTTTTTTTAACCATAATGGATCATCGCCGGCGTGACGAGCAAGATCTGGCCATTTCTCTCTCTATTCAGGTCGAGCTTCGACCATCGCCATTTCTCAGCGCCGCCGCCGCCGCTGCCATTGCCCTTTCAAATGCAACACACAGTATGCCTATCTCCACTTCTCTTTTTCATTTTCCTCTTCGTTTGCCGATGAACACACAATTGATGCTTGCAATTTCAATCAAAGCTAAGTTGATGCAATTTGAAGCAATTTCAATCCAATTTGCCGATGAACACATAGTTCATTCATTCAACGACCAAACAGGTTAGTTTCGATCCAATTTTAGATTTGTTCAAATCCTTCGCCTCAGCCAATCGCCGCCGACCACAGCCACGATCGTCGATCTGTCACTTGTACCCACCACCGTCGCAATCTAATACATTATTTGATACCAATTTGAATCTGATTTTCAATTCGCCAGCAAAGAAAATTTACAGATCCCTCCTCGTTCCCGTCTTAATTATCTGCTTAAATCATAAAATCGAATCATATCTTGTTAATTTAGACAATTGGAATGGTTAAAAGAGCAATTGAGTCACAAAAATCGCCCAATCGAAACTGAAACCCTGGGATTAGGATTACAAAATGAAAGATTGGATGAGTAAAGGAATGAGGGAGGTAAAAAATACCTTGGGGATCTAGATAACCGTGGGAGATGGAGGCTGGAGGCTGGATAATGTCGGAGCTGAATGTGGCGGAGTGGTTCGGCGGCGAAGATTTTAATGATTTCTTCGTGGCAAGTAGATTTGGAGTTGGCCGATGGCTTTCGTCTGCCGGTAGAGAGAGAGAGTAGTTGGCTGGGGGGGGGGCGCGGGCGAGGTTGGGTATTAAAAATACATATTTGACCCTTAAGTTTTAAATAGAAAATAAAATGATCCCAATGAAAAAATTAAAGGGTTTAAATATAATTTAACAATAATTAACAGAAAACTTAATAGAAGGGCCAATTTGGAACGAAAATGAAATATTAAGGATCTAATGTGTCAATTTTCAAATATCAAGGACTAATTGAGCATCCGAACCATTTGTTAGGGGCCAAAAGGCTATTTTCCCTTTCATTAATTGCTATTTGGGTTTATTAAATTTTACTTTTCTGTAGTTTAACCGATTTGCACTTATTCCCTTATAGTTTGAAAATCGTCACTTACCTCCTGTGGTTAGATTTTCAAACCACTTATCCCTTGATATAGGGGGATAAGTGCAACAAATATCTGACAACAAGGGGATAAGTGGTGATTTTCAAATTACAGGTGGAATAAAGTAAAAATTGGCCAAACTACAAGGAGTAAAGTGTAATTAACCCATTGCTATTTCTATGCTATGTTTGTTATGCAACTCCATGCTCTGCTTTTGGATATCTTGATGGGTGTCGTGGAATAATTAATTGAGTTTGTTGTATATTGGTTTCATTTATTTTTAATTTATGAATATATTTAATTTTTGTTTTCAATTATAATTCAGCGATTGTAACCCCTCCAAAGGACTGTAGCGTGATCACAGGTCGGTGTGCCTAGACCGACCTGTGCCCAGTTACCCGAGTTGATCTGCCGTTGTTCTAGGTCGGCTCATATCTTCGCCATCCCCAGTAAAGGGCCCAAGTCCCAGACCCATGGCTCTAATTAGCCGTGCCACCCACGCGCCTGACGGCTTAACTCTAATCCGAGCTTAAGGCCCTAATCTTGCTGAAACTAATCACATTTCCGCCTATAAATAGAAGGTTTCTCCAACACATTTGGGGGATCAGAGAGTAATTTTAGAGAGAAAAACTTTACCATAGATCGCTCAGACAGGTCGAGATAACAATAACTTCCCGATCTATATTTCTACCCTGGGCTCTTACTCTCACGCCGGAGGGGACATGTCGGGAAAAACTCGGCCCGTCATATGTGTAGGTGACAGATTGGAGCACGGCCTTAACAATGGCTAGAAGCATCAGGCAAGGAACACAAGACCCGGGCTCGGACGTAGGTCGGATCAAACTTGCCCAGCTCGGCTGCGATACACAAGAACAACGATCAATCAAGCACTATATCCCTTATCCCCGATCCGAGGGTGTCCGGACCGTACTGTTGGTCAGCCAATTTCTGACACCCAACAATTGTTATTGTTGAGTATAAGAATTGGCAAGCGAGGAGAAAGAAAAAATTGCAGGCAATTGCAAAGGAGAAAGAAGAAATTGCAGAGGGGTTCGGAGGAGAGAGAAGACATTGCAAGCGAGGAGAGGGAAAATCACATCCTGGTTCGGAGGAGAGACAAGAATTGGAAGTGCGTGGAAGAAATGTCACTTTTTAAAAAATCTAAGGTGGGTCACGTGCCCTTCAAAAATACTGTATTAATTTGTTTGTTTCAATTCTGTAAGAAATATTATGTAAACACATCAAATGCATAAAAAATAACAATAAATACAAATTTCATTTTTTTTAATATTTTGAATTTGGGATCGCTAATTTTTTATATTAGATTTCTTATTTTTGGGTATTTTATTTTCATTTTGTTTTTTTTTTTTTTTGTTTTTTTTTGTTTTTTTATTTTTTTATTTTTATGTTTAGTCTCCATTATTCAATATATTTCTTTGTTATTTATTTTCTATGTTTTTATGTATTTTCTTAGTTTTTTTTTACTGTTTTGTTTTGGGTTTATATTATAAATTATAGATGAACTAGCGATACCCCGTGCCTGAAGACACGGACTAAAAAGAGGCAACTGATTTTGAAATGAACACATCATTACCAAATAACCAACATATTAGTTATAAAAACTTACAAAGATAACTGAGAAACAAATACAATAATATTCATTTTTAGCATAAAAATTTGAAATATGAAAAAGCAAAATGTAATTACAATTAAATATTAAGGAAAAATCTATTTTGATTATATAATTTGCAAAATGATTGCTCATTTTCAAATATATTAATACTAAAAATAAAGAAGTAAAGGCCAACAATACTCAAAATTTTGAGAGTAAAAATGAAAATTTATTCTTTAAAAATTGATATGCTTAATTATAATGCTAATTTAAGTTTCTTTCTTTCAATTTAAAAATTAATACAATAATATGATGGAAATTACAAGAACAAAAAGTATAATTATTTTGTTAGAATTGAGACTACTAACAGATAAGATCAGTAATTTCTATAAAAATAATATATTTTGGACTAATATGAAAATAGTAAAAAATTAAAAGTCATATATGTTTGGCTTAATTTAAGATAACCCCATTTTTAAGATACAAATTAAAATGGGCTCCAAGCCCAACAAAACTTTTGATAAAACCCACTTCACAAAAAAACATATAATAAAACCCCATAAATTAAAATTAAAATTTCGAAATTACCCTTTTAAAGACATTATATTTTATAATTCTTTTCTCTATTACCTATTTCCTTCCCCACCTGGTCTCTCTGTCTCTCTGACGACACCACACTTCCAGTGGTGGTAGTGGTCGACAAACTACATCCAGCAAAAAGAAAAAATGCCACCACCGCATAACGTCAATCTCACACCATCATCACTACCGCGATGAGTCTCTAAGGCAGCCGAAGCAACGCTTCTCTCATTTCGTTTCACAAATCACGGCCATCACCACAGTTCCGGTGGTGGTTGTCGGCGATGTGGCCGATCAAGGTCAGATTGCTGGCCCTCTTTCATTTTCACTCATTTTTTCTCTCTCTAAGAAAATCACGGCCATCATCACATATCAGGTGGTGCCCATCAGCGATTTGTCCTTGAACGACCAGATTTGGGGCGCCACCAACAAATCTGGCGGTGGAGGCCCAAATCTAATTGTTCAAGGCCAAATCCTTGACCATCTCTCTCTCTAAGCAAATCACGGCCACCACTAGGTATCGCTAGTGGCCGTCGGCGGTTCTTGGCCAGATCACTGTCTTTCTCTCTGTCTCTAAATAAATCAAGGCCACCACCACGACACATCTCCTCTCTATCTTTGCCATATGCTAATCACAACCACCACATTATCTAAAATTTACCGTTAATATTAATTTTGATTTTTAAATTTGTTGTTAAATTTTTTTTACAGTTGGTGGTGGTGGTGAGAAATATCTATTGTGGCGGCGGCGGTGATAGGAGTGTTAATTGGGGTGTTGGTGTTGGTGGTAATGGTTGTAAATATTTATTGTGAGAATGATGGTGATTAATAAATATTTTATGTAATTTAAAAACTAACTAGGGACATTTTCATCGTACAAATAATATTATTTCTGGACTGGAGTTTCATTAAAAAAAGAAATAGAAATGAGGATAAAAATAAGAAATACTGGCTTTTGGGGTCCAACTAAAATCACGTATATATTTTAGAGTAATATGCAAATATTAAAAATTAAGTAAATATAAATATGTTTAAACTTCTAATAATCCATGTGTAATTTCAAATAAAGAATATAAAAACTTTACAAAAAATCAAAATTGGAAAAATAATTACAACTTTGCCACTCAATTAACCAAGTCAAGCTTCACACTTTCTCTTTATATTAACCGGTTCCCCTTCGCCACCCCACCCCCTCTGCTCCGGCAGCAGGAACCGGAAGAGCTTCTCCAAGCTCCCAACGCCGTCCCTGCAATCGAGCACCAACCTCACCACCGTCACCATCCACCTCCATCGCCGCCAACACGACGAGCCGGAGGTCTCGGAAGCAGTCCGATCCCATGTCCAGATCTGGGATTGTGATCAATAAACAAAGTTCGTTTCTTCCCGTGCAGAGAGAATGGTTGTTCTGCCCTGCAACAGCTGCCGCCTGCAACCGCTTTGAACTTAAACTCTCCCTTTAATGTTCTGCCGCCCTCTGCTGCTATGTTTTCCTCTAACTCCAAAAACTTCGATTAGTTGTTTTAATGAAAATCCATGTGGTGACGGCCGTCGAGTTCGTCATTGGAACCGGCGGTTGAAGTAACTGGTCCCGGCGAAGCAACCGTGCAGGGTACGACTCGTGGCGGCGGCAGAGGAGGCGGCTGGTGGTGGTGATGGTTGTGGTTATGGAGGAGGTAGTGGAGGTTATGGAGGAGGAGGAGGAATGGCCATCGACTGTACTTCGCAAAAAATGGAGGAAATGAAAAGGGTTAATTACACTTGTGGGACCTTAAAGTATTTGATGTTTTCAAAATAAATCCCGTTAAACTAGTTAGAGTAAAATAACAAAATTACCTCTATTTTTTTTTATACGAAATGACCAAAATAGTCTTACTTTAACATTGACTGTTAAATTGACCTAACAGATTTGTTAATTGAGCCAATTTGAAACCAAAAATAAAATGTTAAGGTCCAAATTGTCTTCTTCCAAATATGAGGGTCCAATTGAGCACTGATTGCATTTTTAAGGGACCAAAAATGTCATTATCCCAAAAAAATAAATATTCCAACCATATGTGTTTATTTGTTTCTCTTCTCATAGATAAAAAAAAAAATAATAATAAATAAAAATTAGGACAATAGTCGTTACCAAATATATTTCAATTCCCGGAATACTCCAGAACGGAAACAGAATTCCTAATCCGGTTTATTAAAAGTAGAAATAGAAAAGCAAACACACTAACCAAACGACACCTTATGCATCATGTTGTTACTTTGCTAGCAATAGCATAGATTGAAAGATTTAAAATTGAAGCCATAAATGGATATATATATAGAAAAAAAAATTCGATTTTTCCATGCATCTATTTTCAATTCTTACTCTATATTTTAATGGACAAATTTAAATTTAAGTTCTTAGAAAGAAAAAAAAGGCTTTCCAAACAATTTGTTTTCAATATTTTTTTTTTTAAATATGTCACAAATATATTTATAATGAAATAATACTCACAAACAATAAAAAATAAACACTTGATGAATTTTTTTTTGAATTACAAAATGTAAAATATTTCACAACAAATATTCAGAAACCCAATATATTACCAGTAAATATTATAGAACTTAAAATATAGGATAACGAATATTTTAGAACATTAATAAATACAGTTGTTTACTGATGACAATGTCAAAAATTTATATCGATCAAGACTATCGTTTAACGATATTTTTTTTAAAGCAAATTTCGCCTATGTTTAGATGCTTACGGTTACTCAGGCGTTCGCTTCCCAAGATACAACAATCACAATCCTCCGATACTAGCACTCGAATTCAAATGATACGGCGAATAAAACAAGTGTTGAATTCTCTCTCAAGAATAAACTAACATAAACTCAAGTGTATGTGTAGTGCAAGATGTCCTAAGTTTTCATGTCTAAATGATAATGCAAAATTCTCTATTTATAATGTAAACAAATGAGTAACTTCAACGTATCAAAAGTCTCATTTTAAAGCCACTAAAAACACTTTAAAACTAATAAGAATTAATCACATGTAACTCTTTATTAAAAATGAGTTAAAAATATGAGAAGACAAGTGTTGTTTGATTAGAAAAATTGCTTGAATCAATTTAAAGAAAATTATAGATAGAATTTTCTCTAATTGGATCAACCCAAGTCCAAATCCAAATCCACGACCCATGATCTTACCCAGGCCCGCAATCGAAAATGGATTATAAAAGTAGTTTAAGTAGTTACACCCCCACCCTGGGCCCCAATGCCCGAGGCCAGGCGTGACTTGGACTTAATGTTACATAATCAGAAACAAACGAATATGTAATATTTTATATAGCCAATTTTTTTTTCTTATATTTATATAACCCAAAATTTAGTGGTTACATATATCCATTACAACATCACAACCCACAAAAGTCCGAACAACTCATTACCCAAAACAGTCTTGATAGTCTCAAAAAGGACACCCCTCTCTGATTCTATCTAGCACTAGTAGTGGACCAGTCTCTACTTGAAGCACCTGAGATAAAATATTTTATCGGTATATTATCTTCATAATATAAAATAATTTATGGATCAAGTACATTTGTTAGAATCTATTTTTCAAAACAGAATATAATTACAATAATATTTTTTTAAAATAGAATATAACCGTACTGAACTGTAACGAAATTCATAGATATCATCAAGATATATATTAGCTGAATATAAATCAATCAATCAAATCTGATGAGGGTATTTTTGGGCACCTCTGAGTCAGCACTTGGGACTCAGCCACCTGTCAACCATCGCAATGACAGGGACGAATTCCAGAATCCACAACGCCACGCTGGAGCATACACCGACTATGGCTCCTCCCTGGAATCTCATTTGTACCCAGGGAGGAGCGAGGAGCCCCGCAGGGACGTGCCATTCTGAGCTCTGCGCCGTGCTCTCGGCGATCAGTTTCAGGGACTCAGCCGTTCACCTTGACCGACTCTTCTTTTTACCTTGTTTCTTCTCCAAGACTCCATGAATCTCCGTTCTCCTCCACTAGCTCACTGCTGCAGGCTTGACAAAGGCCCAGGCTTCACCAAATGGGCCCAAAAGCCCAGACCCAACGATTATCCCCTAAACGCCCTCGATTATCGGCTAAACACAGGGTTTCGACTAATTAATCATGTTTAGGCCCGACTAATCATCTCCAACGCCTATATATATTGGGGGCTATGTAAGCCCGAGATACGCTTGAATACATTTACATTACGCGCAAGTTCATTTGTTTACTTACTATATTCTGTACCTTTTATCTCTGAGCACTGATTACCACGCTAAAGGGGTTTTACTGGGACAAATCCCGGTCTAAGTCTTCTGCAGGTACACCCCCTGAGGAGTAGGACTCTGGACACAGCAGGTCAGTCCTCCCAAGAGCACAGCTCACGCGATGACTTTTCAACCGATGACTCCACTTCAGCAAGGGGACCCACCTGTCATCCGACTGGACCATACTCGAGGTGTGTACCAGTTTTATGCACCAACAAAATCACTTTTATATAATAAAATACCAGAAACGTACATCCCTACTAGCCATATGATTGTTTCACTTCATGATCGATAGTTATAACGATATCGTAACATGTACAATTGTGCAATCTAATGTTGTCATCAATGTTAAAGCCATTTAATATCTCTAATGGTAGGAGTCAACACGTGATATAAATCATTATATCGTGATGATAATCATCATCGTCAACAACAACAATAACAATATATATATATCAACTACCTGTAGAACTTATCTTCCTGTCAGGTTACAACACAACGTCCTACATGACATGCCCTCCTGTTAGGACCAACAACATCCCGTAGGACATGCCCTCCTATCAGGATCATACTATGACATAGTAATATAATAATAAAAATCACTTTTCATTATTAATTATTTACTTGTTCCGTTTAACTTTATAAAATAATCAATTTTAATAAATAATTCCTTTTCATATTTTAGTACAAAACTATAATTTGACAATTTACATAGAAGACAGTACACTCACCTCGAAACTGGCGCAGCTAATAGGTTATCGTTGAAATATTATTGTAGTTGGCGTCGCCCGTGAATCAATGTTTTAAAAACCAGACTGAACCGCCCGATTCAACCGGTTGAATTTCTACCTGGGCTTGTTTATGCTCTGGTTAACCCCTAAAACCCATTTTAGGCCAAAAATCGGTGAATCGGATGGTTCAAACCAGTTCAACCAATGAACCGGTGAACCAAAACGGGTCATGCTGAACTGGGGCAGTTCTCCCCCATCTGTATGTTATGAATGGTTCTCAAAAGAAAACCCCTAAATCCCTAATTTTCACCCACCCGCTCACACAAACCCCATTTCTCGCTTATCTCTTTCGTTCAGCAGCATCAAGGTCATTCAATCTCTATCTTCAACCTTTCTCTCTCCTTGTTCAGAATCTTCAGATCTTGTCTCTCCTCTGAACCAGGATGTGATTTTCCCTCTCCTCGCTTGCAATGTCTTCTCTCTTCTCCGAACCCTTCTGCAATTTTTTCTTTCTCCTTTGCAACCGCCTGCAATTTTTTCTTTCTCCTTGCTTGCCAATTCTTATACTTAACAATAACAATTGTTGGTGTCAGAAATTGGCCGACCAACAGTATGGTCCGGACACCCTCGGATCGGGGATAAAGGATATAGTGCTTGACTGATCGTTGTTCTTGTGTATCGCAGCCGAGCTGGGCAAGTTTGATCCGACCTACGTCCGAGCCCGGGTCTTGTGTTCCTGGCCTGATGCTCCTAGCCATTGCCAGGGCCGAGCTCCAATCTGTCACCTGCACACAGGACGGGCCGAGTTTTTCCGGACGTGTCCCCTCCGGCGTGAGAGTAAGAGCCCGGGGTAGAAATATAGATCGGGAAGTTACTGTTATCTCGACCTGTCTGAGCAATCTATGATGGAGTTTCTCTCTCTAGAATTGCTCTCTGATCCCCCAAATGTGTTGGAGAAACCTTTTATTTATAAGTGGAAATGTGATTAGTTTCAACAAGATTAAGGCCTTAAGCTCGAATTAGTGTTAAGCCGTCAGGTGCGTGGGTGACACGGCTAATTAGAGCCATGGGTCTGGGACTTGGGCCCTTTACAGTGGATGGAGAACATATAAGCCGACCTGGAACAACGGCAAATCGACTCGGGTAACTGGGCACAGGTCGGTCTGGGCACACCGGCCTGTGATCACGCGACGGTCCTTTCGAGGGCTTACAATCGCTGAATTATAATTGAAAACAAAAATTAAATATATGCATAAATTAAAAATAAATGAAACCAATATATAACGAACACAATTAATTATTCCACAACACCCATCAAGATATCCAAAAGCACAGCATGGAGTTTCATAACAAACATAGCATAGAAATAGCAATGGGTTAATTACACTCCCTTGTAGTTTGACCAATTTTCACTTTATCCCCCTATAGTTTAGAAATCACCACTTATCCCCCTGTTGTCAGATTTTCAAACCACTTATAAAATCTGATTAATAAATAATATGGGTAGCACAATTTAAGCGCATAATCACATAATCAAACAAAAATCGCTTAAAATAGATTTTCAGGCTTTTAAGTTTAAAATGATTTTCTAATCAATCCTATACTAAACAATCAATAAAAATATAATTTCAAAGTAAATTGGATATATCTCACTAGAAAACACCGAAGATAATGACATAATAGTAATAAAACTCAAGTCGGTGACGCCAAAGCACAAGTGCTTTAGATAAAAAAACTTAGATTAAATCTTTCACAAAAATCTTGGCATAAATATCACTCTTAGAATAGCTCAAATTGTATGTTCTTGACGTGTTAATCTCAATTCCTGCAGGTCTATATTAATAGACAAATATCAAGCTCTCCAACGGATAGTTTCTCAAAGATATGCTTTTTCAAAACACTCTTAGACCCCATATATGAAAACATTTCAATTCAGCAGTATTTCACTTAAAAATAACTTTTGATTCTTTCAAATAAGTCTATAAAACTATTCTCAATTTAAAACCATAGAAATAAGAAATATTAATTCGTTTAAATTAAGAGAATCTTTAAGTATGTGAACCAAATCAATAGTGATAATAGAATAAGTTGTAATATCTTAATTAAGTTCAAATTCCCTAAATCCCTATCTTGGAATCAATAAAAACGGATATCTTTTGACCAAGAGACCAATTCTCTCTATTTCCCAACTGACTCAGTCGGTTGAGTCCCATTGGTAGGTTGACTGACCTATCCAGATCCCCACATTACCGTTGGCTTAAAGCCATTTGGTTGACCGACTGCCTCCAATCGGTTGACCGATTGGATAAGTGTGATCCACTTTTTCACTATTTCTTCTTCTGACTCAAATTGGTTGACCGATTAGATCAGTATGCTCACTTCTTTCGCCAATTCAGTTACTGCTTCAAATAGTTGACCGACCAATTCCTTTCGGTTGACCAACTGGATTAGTAGCACCTCATTTCAACTCCAAGACTTACTGCTTGATTTGGTTGACTGATTGCTTTTCTTGGTTGACTGAATTGACCAAAAAATTCAAGTTTTTATACTTTAAAATATGTTTTTCAATTAGGTCAATTATCAATTTCATTTCACATAAGGAACACATACAAAATCTTAGTTTAGAATTTTTAAATTTATCACTTCTTACCATAACACATATATAATTAACTTATTTAAAGTGTTGGGATCGAGATGGTGGCCTAATGGTAGGCTTACCATCTCCCCCCCATAGTTGGTATGGGATTCAAATTCTACCGGGTGCGTGAGTGGGTGCGTGTGTTAAAAAAAAGGTACATTACATACTTCATCTAACTTAACTACATCTTTTACCCAACACAAATCAGATTTAACCATCACAAGAATCCTTCCAATGAGAATTTCTCTTTCGTCTTATTATATGACATCCTTCTCGAAGTATTGTTCTTTTCCAGTCTCAAAATTATTACTTCTTACTGTGGAGTTAGTATAGAACTGAACGTGTGTCTAGACTTTAATCCTAGTTGAGTGAGTAATGTTCTGAAACCAAGCTGCTTAAATTAGTTCGTCAACGAAACCGAGCTGCTTAGATCAATTCATCCAATAAACTAACTTGCTCGATGCCTGGATCAATTCGTTCAATAAATTGAGTTGCTCAGATCAGTTCGTCAAAGTAAACATTTATAAAATTGACAAAAACAATTTGGAGCAATAATGAAGTGTAAGAAGAGAAGTTGACCTTTCGTCTTACTTCTTCAAATCAACACTGAGGTCAGGGGGCAAATGATGCAGAAAAAATTTCCACCTAGGGTTGACTTTTCGTCTCACTTCTTCGAATTAACACTCAGGTCAGGGGAAAAAATAATGCAGGAAAAATTCTCGCCTAGTGGGGGAGTCGAAAGGGTATAACTCCCCACTAAAATACAAACATAATAAGGGTGTAACTCCCCGTTAAATAACCATATAAATGGGGGTGTAACTCCCCATCAAATAGTATTATAATGAAGGGTAACTCCCCATTAAATAACAACATAGTGGGGAGCTAAAATGACGTAACTTTTGGGAGATTACCAAGTCTATAAATAAGGAAAATGTATCACATTCAGTCTTTTTCCTAATACTTAAAAGTAGACTAACTTATTCTCACGTCAGAGATTCTTTGGTTAACACCTCACCGGTGTCCCCTTAGAACTAATCGATTTTACAGGTTAAATTTACAAGTTGCGGAGATCTTTGGCACGTGGCGGAACCATTGCACATGCGAGGAATTTTTTTGGCAACATCAATGCTCATCTAATCAATATTCTATTTCTGTTTTTTCTGACCATTTGTATGGCGATTTTCATTTCAGTTGCCATGGCTATTTCTCGTTCAAGGCGAAAATCCTCGCCGGGGAAGAAGATCGTAGGGGGTGGAGCAAAGGGGTGGAAGATGAAGGTGATGAATAGAATCTAAACTACACATTTACCCTTAAGTTTTAGATAAAAAAATAAAATGACCCTAACAAAAAATTTTAAAAGGCATAAATGTAATTTAACAATAATTAACATAAAACTTAACTGAGGGGCCAATTTAGAACGAAAATCCAATATGAAAGACCAAATATGTCAACTTTCAAACGTGAACGGCCAATTGAACACTCGAACTATTTGTCAAGGATTAAAAAGGTCATTATCCCTATATTGTTTTTAGACGTGCGAGTTTAAAATTCGTTATTACAAATAATCCTGAAATTGATGACACATTATCCAGTGCCCCAAAGTCGCCGGATTCTTCACCTCTTCAATGTTCGATCACCCCATTTTCTTTCACCACTTCAATTTTTTTGGCCGCTTCTTCTTTGATTTCTTCGGCTGTACTTTGCTGCTTCCCTTCGTCTTCTTTCTCAGCCTTCTTCTTGTCTTCTTCCGCTTTTCGTCTCTTCTCTTCCTCTTCTTCCACAGCTTTCAAACGGGCATCTTCCTTTGCCTTTTCTAGAGCAGCGATCAATATCTCCAAACAAGCCGTGGCGTCATCTTCAGCGGACTTGGGCATCAAATTCTCTGCAACATCGGCCGGACTCATCTTGATTTCACCCAACAATTGCCGAATCCTGTCAAACAATATGTGCGAATCCAGGTCCAAATAATTCTTAGCAAGCACTTTGAATGATTCAAAGCAACAATAAGACATTTCTATGTGTTTATCCATCCGCCCTCTTCGTATCAGCGCCGGATCAAGCCTTTCCACGTAATTAGTCGTGAACACGATGATCCTCTCTCCTCCACAAGCCGACCATAGCCCATCGATGAAGTTCAATAGCCCCGAGAGCGTAACCTTGCTGCTCTTGACTTCATCTTTGCTCTCTTTAAGAATTGGGTTCTTTTCATCTTCACCTTCTTTCTCCTTCTTCTTTCTCCTTTGCCCAGTTAAATCAAGCGAACAATCGATGTCTTCTATAACTACGATCGATTTGCCGGTGGTATCGATCAGTAACTTCCTCAATTCCGTGTTGTCCTTGACGGCAGTCAATTCGAGATCGAACACATCATATTGCAAGAGATTGGCCATGGCCGCAATCATAGTTGACTTACCGGTTCCGGGAGGACCGTAGAGCAGGTAGCCACGCTTCCATGGCTTTCCGATCTTGGCGTAATAGTCTTTGGAGTCGCTGAATTTGATTAGGTCATTGATGATCTCTCGCTTCTTGTTTGGCTCCAGGGCTAAGGTGTCGAATGTGGCGGGGTGCTCGAACATCACGTGGCTCCAGTTCGTCCTTCTCCAGCCGTCGCTATTGCCGTTGGTGTAGAGCTTCCGCTGCCGGCTCTTGACGGCGATGGCTTTTCCTTCGTCCAGAACGTGGCTGATGTAGTCCTTGGTGATGATATCGCGGTGGCGTTTGTGGAAGGTGAGGACGTACGACCTCTTCACTTCGTCTTTGGGGTAGTAAGAGATAGACCGCGATTCAACAGTCCTCGCGCGCAACGCCCACCGAAGCTTGATTCCTGTGAATTCGTCGGCGATTTCTTCTTTATCGTCCATGCTGAGAACCAGAGATTGCGAGTCCTTCACGATGTCTCCTTTCAGGCGTTTGGCTCGGGTTGAGGATTTGGTGCTCAGGTATCTCTCGATGGCGGCGAAGGCTTTGCTGCGTTGGAATCTCTCGCCGGAGTATTCGTGGAAGGTAATCTCAATGTAAGGATACGCGAAATTCATCAATTTCCGAACGTATTTCTCGATAGGCTCGCGAAATTGGTAGGGGAAATATTGCTGAAACATCGCCCACAAAAACATTACACTTGCAATGGCAGACCCTAATTGAGTCCACATTTCCCCTCCCATTTTCTAACTACTGTTGTTTCTCGAAATCAACTAAGATTAGGTGATATTGTGCTTCAGGGGACATACATATACATACATAAATATATATATATATATAGAGAGAGAGAGAGAGAGAGAGAGATGGGTATTTTGTTTGGGGGGGGGGGGGTTAGGTTTTGCCCTATTTCCACCAAGTTTCCGGTCTCATGCTTTGCTGACCAACTCGCAGGTCATTTTTTGGGCCCACTTCTTGACTTTGAGGTTTTTTGTGTTTTTTGAAGGCCAATGAGAACACTGCGTTTTTGACAAGAAGGAAGCGAAAGAGCAGTTGGATTCTTCAATCTACTACGGTACACGACACGCGGTCTGGCCACAGTGAGGGTTTTATCCTCCAACCGCATCACTGCCTTTCGGAGGAAATTTGGTAGCGGTGTTAATTCGATTGGTAAGATAAGATGTCTAATTTTTTTTGTCAATCAAGATTTGATTTTTTTAAAAAATATTTTGCGAATTAAATTTTGAATTTAATCTTAAATGCATAAGGTCGACGTGAAAAAGTACGTATTTAATTTTACACCTTATCGTAAAATTAAAAAATTGAGGAAGCTTCGTAGAGATGCTTTTTTCACCACTATTTTGTTGTGATCGAAAAATTATTATTAGGATGAAGCTCAATCAGATCTTAAGAAAATCACACGAATTAATGGTTTATTACTTGAAAAGAACTTCTAATTATGATCAAATTAAATTATGAAATTGTCTTCAACTGAACTTATTTAATTATAATTCAATTAAAAAATATGTTACTGGTTATATGTCCCAGGTGGTGGTGTGTTTGGTTGGGTAGAAAAATTAGGGAAAAGAAAATAAGATGAAAAATGAAATAAAAATAAAAATGTAGGGTATAGATGAAAAATGGGAGAAAAAAAATAGAAAAAAAAAAATGCACAATTTTCGAATCAATTTTTTTCCACACAAATTTGAGAGGAAAATGAAAGAAAATGAGAGAGAATAAGTAAAATTATAATTATGCTTTTGATAATAGAATTTTTAATTTATTTTGTAATATATGAGGGTAATTTTTCTTTTCATTAGAGTGAATTATTTTTTCTCTTTTCATTTTTCTTTTCTAACCAAATAACATTAGAGATTTTTTTTTTTCGTAATGAATAAAAATATTATCCTCTCATTTTTTATTTATTTTTATCCTTCCAATCAAAGGTAACCTAAGGCCCCGTTTGGTTAGTGTTCCCAACCAAACCCAACCCAACCCAACCCAAAAATTCAGGGATTGATTGTTGGGAACGCGTTTGGCAACGCACAAAACCCAACCCAACCCAAAAAATAGGAATTGATTCTCAAAATCCTAAAGAAACCAGAAACAAAAAAAGTTGTTTCTTTTTGTGCTCAAAAAACTCAACCCAAAGTTTTCAACTTCCGACTTCATTTGCCGGCCGACCACCACCACCCGCCGCCGCCGGCCACCGTCCGGCGACCATCGCCGGCCGCCGCCGCCGTCCGGCGACCCCTCTCCGGCGACCAGTCCGCCGTCTCCGGCGACCGTCCGGCGACCTCCCGCTGCCGGCGGTTACCTCCGGCGACCATCGCCGGCCGCCGCCTCCCCCGTCCGGCGACCTCCGGCGACCTTCCATTGCCGCCGACCAACTCCGGCGACTGTCGCCGGCCACCTCCGCCGCCGCCGTCTGGCTGCCACCAAACCAAAAAAAAATTAAAAAAAAAAAAAATTAGTTTTAGGATAAAATCGTTACCAAACACATTCTGTTCTCAGCACAAAACAAAAATTGTCGTTACCAAACGTAATTCTATTCCCAAAATTCTCAACTCAACCCAACCCAATTCAACTCAACCCAACCCATTCCAGTTGGGTTCAAAAAAGTGGGAACACTAACCAAACGCCACCTAAGTGAACCAATCAAACACTAGCATTCTCTTTTTTCCTCCATTTTTCGTTTTTGTTTTTAGTTTTTAGTTTATTTGCTTAGTTTCTATTTTTTATTTTCAATATTTATTTTTTTAATTTAAAATTTAAAATTTTCTTTGTTTTTTATTTCGTATATTTGTTGAAATAAAATCTAAAATAAAAAATAGAAATAAAAATTAAAAATGGAACAACAATTACCAAAACACTGAAAATTAAAAAAAAAAAATGTTGAAAAACAAAAAAAAAAAAATGGAAATAAATATAAAAAAATATAAGACAAAAAACAAAAAATAAGAAAAAGAAATATAAAAATGGAATGATTACATCAAAAATAACTTGACCTTGAGTTAATACCTAATATTAACATTGCTCCCTATAGATTTTATAATATATGAGATACCCTTATCACATTTTGCAGATAAAAATACTCTTATAATATATTTTTTCTCATTTTTTCCCCTAATATTAACATTGCTCCCTATAGATTTTATAATATATGAGATACCCTTATCACATTTTGCAGATAAAAGTATCCTTATAATATATTTTTTCTCATTTTTTTTCCCTAATTTTTATTTATTTTTTATTTTTATTTTTTTATTTTTTTTTTTACTCTTTACTCTCTATTTTTTCTCTTGTTTTTTATTTCTTATTTTTTAATTTTTGCATTGTTCCTTTTTTTTTTTTTTTTTTTATTTCTTTATTCTTTGTATATGGTGTTTATAAAAAAAATTAAAAGCAAAAACTTAGAAAATAAAAAAAAATTAAATAAAACAAAAAGGAAACTTTAAATTTAAAAACAAAAAACAAAAAACATTTGTGTTTTGTCTCTTTTGGTTTTTTAATTCACCTTTTTCTTAAAAAAAAAAAAATCCTAATTTTTTATTTTAATTTTTTTATTTCCTTTTCTAAATTTTTACTTTTATTTTTTTCTACAAATACCATACCAAAAATATTTTAAAAATAAAAGAAAATAAATATAGAATAAAAGAAAATCATAAATAAAAATAAAAAAACAAGAGAGAAAGAGAGAGTAAACAATAGAAATAAAAAATATAAAATAAACAAAAAAATTATGTTGCAAGAGACTTATCGAACCCAAATTTTGCAACTGACTATTTATCCTACCCATTCGGTATAATAAATTTTTGAGATATTCAATAATTCTATCAAAAATTCAAAATCACTTAATGTCATAAAAAATTATTGTAATTTTTTGATGAAAATTGACTACGATTTTCATGTGCTATATTAACTTTGAATTTTTGAAAAAATTATTGTAGAGTGTGAATTGCATAAGCAAAAAATTTGAGTCTGTAAATTGCTCACCAAAAACCCCCTTCAAATTAAGGAAAAATTACCGCTTAAGCCCAAAATAAGTTATTGTTTATCGTTTAAACCCACCTATTTTTTCTTGCACCGAAAACTCTCATGTTCGGCGATTTCTTGTACCGATTAGTCCATTTTTTAAAAATGACCGACGACGAGATTACCGAAATGTTCTTCTCGTGATTCACACGAGCATCGTCTTGCTGTCATCGCCAACGCCTTCGCAACCCAGATTCGTCATTATCACTGTCGAGATCTGACGCATTCCTGCCATTGTTGTCTAAATCCGACGCCTTTCCTACCATTGTGGATGCCTTCCCCACAGTTACCGTCTAGATCCGACTTCTCCAATACCTTCGCAGCTTAGAATCCCACCTTCGCCAGAAGTTTGGACTCGTTCACCTTCGCTAGAAGTTTTGACTCTCGTTCACCTTCGCCATTCACTAGGTGCTTAATACCCCATTCACCATTTCATTGTTTAGAGAGAGAGAGAGAAATGGTGAAGTGCCGAGAGAGATGGGAGGAGGAATGGAGGTGCACATTTTTCAAGTTTGTATGTGACAGTTAGTGCACTTCAAAATATCTTGGCAAAATTACACTTTGCACCCTATAATTTGCAGTTTGTTTACTTAGATGCACAGATGAGAGAAAATTTGTAGTGAGAGAAACGTGAGTTTGTGTTAATGTTACATGTAACATCTCCTTGAAATTAGTGAGAGAAATGTAGATCTGTGTTAATGTATGTCTGTGTTAGTGAGAGAAATTGAAAATCAAATTAATGTTACATATAACATTCCCTAAACTATAGATGTTACATGTAACATTCAGATAAAAATATGTTTTACATGCAATATCAACTGAAAATAATTATTAATATAGATGTTAAATATAAGATTCATTGAAAATATGCTTTAAAATAATTACTAATTATAGATGTTATATGTAACATCCATTGAAAATATTTTTTGAATTTGAGCAATATTAGACAATGTTACATTCAATAAACACATTGAAAGAGGTGGCACAAGGGGGATAATCAAATGTATCTCAATATTAGATAAAAAAAAGTATTACTAGCTGTTCTTTGGATGTTACATTCAACATTGTCTTTGAATGTTACATGTAACATCAATGTATAATACGATTCATACGTCTAAAAAATATGATTAGTGTAATACTCTGAAAATTTATCCTTAAACAACTCAATTTTTTCACCTTTTATATCTCTCTAACGTATCCTTGCATGCCTACTTATATTAGATCTCGTTTGCACGCCTGAAACTTCAAATCAGTTACCATCAATCTATGTTAGGTAGCAATACTCTCTCCGGGTATGACTTTACAGTAATTACATATTAAAAGATCATTCGTTCTAGTAAAGACAAAATCTATCTGGCTATTCCTATGTCTACTCTTAAATGTGATAAGATACTCATCCCTCTTCCTGAAACATGTATTTAAAAAGATTAAATCATACGCCATAATAAAATCTAAAATCATCTTACCCATTGCATTATTCTCTCCAAATCTATAACTACCATGTATTTTCTCGAAAGTCCCCATTTCTTTCCGTACATGTTCATTCAAGTCTCCCCCAATAAATATTTTTTCTTTGTTAGGTATACTTTGAACAACTTCATTTATCTTCTCCCAAAATTCTCGTCTAGCATTTTCTTGCAATCCAACTTGTGGAGTGCACACACTAATAAATAGAACTATTTTCTAAAACACTCAACAAACACATTAGTTCCACAAAAAACATCAAATTTTAATTGTTCATCAAAACCTATGGATCAACAACTTTCGACGACGACACTTCCAGATCTGAATTTGTCACCACTGCCAACGGCGGAGATTCTCCTCAAACACCACATCCCAACCACAAGATTGCATTGATGACCGACATCACCAGCCAAGACGGATCCTACCTCACGGAATTCCTTCTCAATAGGTTACGTAGTTCACGTCTTGATCCGAAAATGAGTCAAATGGGTTGAATAGTATTTGGAAAATGATTGTAGAGATTTGTGGTTTTAAGTAAAATGACAAGGGAAATATTGCACCTATGCTCAGAGCACAGTTTTGCCACCAACGTCGAATCTGTAGGAGAGAGAGAAAGGCATGAGGAGGAGGAGGAAGAGGAGGAGGAAGAAAAAAAAGGGGGGGGGGGGGGGGAGGGGGGGTTGCGAGGAATGTGGGAGTGGGTGGCTGTGGGGGTTGCAAGGGATGGGGAGGGGGGGGGGGTGGTGGTTAAAAATAAATTTGAAAAATGTAGTTTTTTTTTTTCTTGTAAATATGGTTGTTATTGAATTTTTTGAAAAATAAAAGTATATTTTTTTAATAAAAGTAACAGACACAATTGACTGATATTTAGTAAATGATAGGAGAGGTTTGTGATTTTAGTCAAAATGACAGAGAAAATCAGTGGCAGATGCTCAATGTATATATACTAAATTAGTAAGATTAATGATAGCTCAAATAGGTTCTTATAAAATTTCTAAGGTCTAAAAAAATATTTTAAAAAATGAGGGGTGTTAATGAGTATTTTGAAAAATTAAAATATATAAAATATTTAAGAAAAAAAGAAAAAAAAATATCGGCATTTGTATATTTTTACACACACAAAGGGTTGAATGATATTTTGCAAATGATCGAGGAGATTTGTGATTTTAAGTAAAATAATAGATAATATGAACGGAAAATACCCAATGTATATATACTGTAATACCTTGAAAATTTGTATTTTTGAAACATCGTTGTAGATAAATTTAATATTTTTTTTGGTCTGTTTTGCAAATTCATGATATAAATAATTTTTGGGGATTGACTGTTAATTTTAAATTGATTTTAAATGTTTTAGGACTATTATGTTATTTAAAATATACTTTTAAAAATTTTGGGATATAATAAATATTTTCTTTATTTTAAGAGAGGTATTGTGTAAATAAATAAATAAATTAACGATCATAATTTATTTCCTTCATATAGAAGGCAACAAATATGATCCAAGTATATATATATATAATAGATACACGTGTAAAGGCTGTGAATTATAATAATAATAATAATAACTCTAATTATATATACATATGTTAATCAATTGATAAGTAGCCTTATACACCTATATCATATGTTTGGCTTGGCTGGGGCCTTTTGGCGAGAAAAAGAAAAGAAAAGAAATATCAAAAATAAAAATAAAATTCATACCGCGGTGATTTCGGCTTCGAATTTCAGGTAGAATTTTTAAGTCTTCTAATATATGTATTTAATCTCTCTATTATGCGATTTATGTTATCATTAATGTTGAATTTAACTGTTAAATTGTATGAAACAATTGTGATTATGTGATTTTTTTTTTTTCGTAATGAATAAAAATATTATCCTCTCATTTTTTATTTATTTTTATCCTTCCAATCAAAGGTAACCTAAGGCCCCGTTTGGTTAGTGTTCCCAACCAAACCCAACCCAACCCAACCCAAAATTCAGGGATTGATTGTTGGGAACGCGTTTGGCAACGCACAAAACCCAACCCAACCCAAAAAATAGGAATTGATTCTCAAAATCCTAAAGAAACCAGAAACAAAAAAAAGTTGTTTCTTTTTGTGCCCAAAAAACTCAACCCAAAGTTTTCAACTTCCGACTTCATTTGCCGGCCGACCACCACCACCCGCCGCCGCCGGCCACCGTCCGGCGACCATCGCCGGCCGCCGGCGCCTTCCGGCGACCGTCCGCCGTCTCTGGCGACCGTCCGGCGACCGTCCGCCGTCTCCGGCGACCTCCCGCTGCCGGCGGTTACCTCCGGCGACCATCGCCGGCCGCCGCCTCCCCCGTCCGGCGACCTTCCATTGCCGCCGACCAACTCCGGCGACTGTCGCCGGCCACCTCCGCCGCCGGCGGCGGCTGGCCGGCCACCTTGCCGCCGCCGCCGCCGTCTGGCTGCCACCAAACCAAAAAAAAATTAAAAAAAAAAAAAAATTAGTTTTAGGATAAAATCGTTACCAAACACATTCTGTTCTCAGCACAAAACAAAAATTGTCGTTACCAAACGTAATTCTATTCCCAAAATTCTCAACCCAACCCAACCCAATTCAACTCAACCCAACCCATTCCAGTTGGGTTCAAAAAAGTGGGAACACTAACCAAACGCCACCTAACTGAACCAATCAAACACTAGCATTCTCTTTTTTCCTCCATTTTTCGTTTTTGTTTTTAGTTTTTAGTTTATTTGCTTAGTTTCTATTTTTTATTTTCGATATTTATTTTTTTAATTTAAAATTTAAAATTTTCTTTGTTTTTTATTTCGTATATTTGTTGAAATAAAATCTAAAATAAAAAATAGAAATAAAAATTAAAAATGGAACAACAATTACCAAAACACTGAAAATTAAAAAAAAAAAAATGTTGAAAAACAAAAAAAAAAAAAAATGGAAATAAATATAAAAAAATATAAGACAAAAAACAAAAAATAAGAAAAAGAAATATAAAAATGGAATGATTACATCAAAAATAACTTGACCTTGAGTTAATACCTAATATTAACATTGCTCCCTATAGATTTTATAATATATGAGATACCCTTATCACATTTTGCAGATAAAAATACCCTTATAATATATTTTTTCTCATTTTTTTCCCCTAATTTTTATTTTTTATTTTTTACTTTTTACTCTCTATTTTTTCTCTTGTTTTTTATTTCTTATTTTTTAATTTTTGCATTGTTCCTTTTTTTTTTTTTTTTTTTTTATTTCTTTATTCTTTGTATATGGTGTTTATAAAAAAAAATTAAAATAAAAAACTTAGAAAATAAAAAAAATTAAATAAAACAAAAAGGAAACTTTAACTTTAAAAACAAAAAACAAAAAATATTTGTGTTTTGTCTCTTTTGGTTTTTTAATTCACCTTTTACTTAAAAAAAAAAAAAAAATCCTAATTTTTTATTTTAATTTTTTTTATTTTCTTTTCTAAATTTTTACTTTTATTTTTTTCTACAAATACCATACCAAAAATATTTTAAAAATAAAAGAAAATAAATATAGAATAAAAGAAAATCATAAATAAAAATAAAACAAGAGAGAAAGAGAGAGTAAACAATAGAAAAAAAATATATAAAATAAACAAAAAAATTATGTTGCAAGAGACTTATCGAACCCAAATTTTGCAACTGACTATTTATCCTACCCATTCGGTATAATAAATTTTTGAGATATTCAATAATTCTATCAAAAATTCAAAATCACTTAATGTCATAAAAAATTATTGTAATTTTTACATGAAAATTGACTACGATTTTCATGTAGTATATTAACTTTGAATTTTTGAAAAAATTATTGTAGAGTGTGAATTGCATAAGCAAAAAATTTAAGTCTGTAAATTGCTCATCAAAAACCCCCTTCAAATTAAGGAAAAATTACCGCTTAAGCCCAAAATAAGTTATTGTTTATCGTTTAAACCCACCTATTTTTTCTTGCACCGAAAACTCTCATGTCCGATGATTTCTTGTACCGATTAGTCCATTTTTTAAAAATGACCGACGACGAGATTACCGAAATGTTCCTCTCGTGATTCACACGAGCATCGTCTTGCTGTCATCGCCAACGCATTCGCAACCCAGATTCGTCGTTATCACTGTCGAGATCTGACGCATTTCTGCCATTACTGTCTAAATCCGACGCCTTTCCCACCGTTGTGGATGCCTTCCCCACAGTTACCGTCTAGATCCGACTTCTCCAATACCTTTGCAGCTTAGAATCCCACCTTCGCCAGAAGTTTTGACTCGTTCTCCTTCGCTAGAAGTTTTAACTCTCGTTCACCTTCGCCATTCACTAGGTGCTTAATACCCCGTTCACCATTTCATTGTTTAGAGAGAGAGAGAGAGAAATGGTGAAGTGCCAAGAGAGATGGGAGGAGGAATGGAGGTGCACATTTTTCAAGTTTGTATGTGACAGTTAGTGCACTTCAAAATATCTTGACAAAATTACACTTTGCACCCTATAATTTGCAGTTTGTTTACTTAGATGCACAGAGGAGAGAAAATTTGTAGTGAGAGAAACGTGATTCTGTGTTAATGTTACATGTAACATCCCCTTGAAATTAGTGAGAGAAATGTAGATCTGTGTTAATGTGTGTCTGTGTTAGTGACAGAAATTGAAAATCAAATTACTGTTACATGTAACATCCCCTAAAATATAAATGTTACATATAACATTCACATAAAAATATGTTTTACATCCAATATCAACTGAAAATAATTATTAATATAGATGTTAAATATAACATTCGTTGAAAATATGCTTTAAAATAATTACTAATTATAGATGTTATATGTAACATCCATTGAAAATATTTTTTGGATTTGAGCAATATTAGACAATGTTACATTCAACAAACACATTGAAAGAGGCAGCACAAGGGGGATAATCAGATGTATCTTAATATTAGATAAAAAAAGTATTACTAGCTGTTCTTTGGATGTTACATTCAACATTGTCTTTGAATGTTACATGTAACATCCACGTATAATACAATTCATACATCTAAAAAATATGATTAGTATAATACTCTGAAAATTTAACCTTAAACAACTCCATTTTTTCACCTTTTATATCTCTCTAACATATTCTTGCATGCCTACTTATATTAGATCTCGTTTGCACGCCTAAAACTTTAAATCAGTTACCATCAATCTATGTTAGGTAGCAATACTCTCTCCGAGTATGATTTTACAGTAATTACATATTAAAAGATCGTTCGTTCTAGTAAGGACAAAATTTATCTGGCTATTCCTCTGTCTACTCTTAAATGTGATAAGATACTCATCCCTCTTCCTGAAACATGTATTTAAAAAGACTAAATCATACGCCATAATAAAATCTAAAATCATCTCACCCATTGCATTATTCTCTCCAAATATATAACTACCATGTACTTTCTCGAAAGTCCCTATTACCTTCCCTACATGTTCATTCAAGTCTCCCCCAATAAATATTTTTTCTTTGTTTGGTATACTTTGAACAACTTCATTTATCTTCTCCCAAAATTCTTATCTAGCATATTCTTGCAATCCAACTTGTGGAGCGCACACACTAATAAATGGAACTATTTTATGAAACACTCAACAAACACATTAGTTCCACAAAAAATATCAACCTTTATTTAATTGTTCATCAAAACCTATGGATCAACAACTTTCGACAACGACACTTCCAGATCTGAATTTGTCACCATTGCCAACGGCGGAGATTCTCCTCAAACACCACATCCCAACCACAAGATTGCATTGATCACTGACATCACCAGCCAAGACGGATCCTACCACACGGAATTCCTTCTCAATAGGTTACGTAGTTCACGTCTTGATCCGAAAATGAGTCAAATGGGTTGAATAGTATTTGAAAAATGATTGTAGAGATTTGTGGTTTTAAGTAAAATGACAAGGGAAATATTGCACCTATGCTCAGAGCATAGTTTTGCCACCAACGTCGGATCTGTAGGAGAGAGAGAAAGGCATGAGGAGGAGGAGGAAGAAAAAAAAAAGGGGGGAGGGGGGGGTTGCGAGGAATGTGGGAGTGGGTGGGCGTGGGGATTGCAAGGGATGGGGAGGGGGGGGGTTAAAAATAAATTTGAAAAATGTAGTTTTTTTTTTTCTCGTAAATATGGTTGTTATTGAATTTTTTGAAAAATAAAAGTATATTTTTTAATAAAAGTAAGAGACACAATTGACTGATATTTAGTAAATGATAGGAGAGGTTTGTGATTTTAGTCAAAATGACAGAGAAAATCAGTGGTAGATGCTCAATGTATATATACTAAAATTAGTAAGATTAATGATAGCTCAAATAGGTTCTTATAAAATTTCTAAGGTCTAAAAAAATATTTTAAAAAATGAGGGGGTGTTAATGAGTATTTTGAAAAATTAAAATATATAAAATATTTAAGAAAAAAAGAAAAAAAGATGGGCATTTATATATTTTTACACACACAAAGGGTTGAATGATATTTTGCAAATGATAGAGGAGATTTGTGATTTTAAGTAAAATAATAGATAATATGAACGGAAAATACCCAATGTATATATATTGTAATACCTTGAAAATTTGTATTTTTGAAACATCGTTGTAGATAAATTTAATATTTTTTTTGGTCTATTTTGCAAATTCATGATATAAATAATATTTGATAATTTTTGGGGATTGACTGTTAATTTTAAATTGATTTTAAATGTTTTAGGACTATTATGTTATTTAAAATATACTTTTAAGAGTTTTGGGGTATAATAAATATTTTCTTTATTTTAAAAGAGGTATTGTGTAAATAAATAAATAAATTAACGATCATAATTTGTTTCCTTCATATAGAAGGCAATAAATATGATCCAAGTATATATATATATATATATATATATATATGTGTGTGTGTGTGTATAATAGATACACGTGTGTAAAGGTTGTGAATTATAATAATAATAATAATAACTCTAATTATATATACATATGTTAATCAATTGATAAGTAGCCTTATACACATATGTCATATGTTTGGCTTGGCTGGGGGCTTTTGGGGAGAAAAAGAAAAGAAAAGAAATATCAAAAATAAAAATAAAATTCATACCACGGTGATTTCGGCTTTGGATTTCAGGTAGAATTTTTAACTCTTCTAATATATGTATTTAATCTCTCTATTATGCGATTTATGTTATTATTAATGTTGAATTTAATCTGTTAAATTGTATGAAACAATTGTGATTATGTGATTTTTTTTTGTGAAAATCATGTCTATGTGTTTTATTTATTGTATCAATTAAATACACGTATTAGTGGGGTTGAAATTCTACTGAGCGTTGGCTCACAACTTCACAGTTTTGATTACAGGACCGGGGAGAACGAAACGACGATTAGAATTTTATTTAAATTTCTAGTTGAAAAAAAATTAATTGTAACTATTATTTACTGTTGAAATCGATAATTATAATTGTCGTTGTTGCATTGTAAAATTTGTAATACATGGGCTGATAAATTATTATAATTTTACAAATATGATAATTAATTATGTAATTAGTAATTATAATATATTTGAGAATATTATAAAAATTAGTTTAATATAATATTGATCAATAATTGTATCGATCAAAGTAGAGTAGTTCTCACATATGATCAATAATATACCATTAATATATTATTCTATAATTAATTATGTAATCATAATTTTGCATGATTAACAACACGCTTATTAATCTTTCAGGAGAATTCTACAAATCATTTTATATGATATGCGAAATATTAATTTAGCATGAAATGAAATTATTTAACCCCATGTAAATGAAGTTATTTACAAATGAAATTATAATTACAAATCAATGTCCTTCGCATTGTAAAATTTGTAGTACTTGGATTTATGAAATACATGGAGAAATTAAATGTGAATAATTCGGATTGTAAAATTTGTCGTATGATTGTAAAATTTGTCGAATTTATATAAAATGAAATATTGGCAATTCAATTTTAATTGTGAATTCTTCAAAGGGAGAAACCGCATAGCGGCTCTAGGAAACTGGGTCGTTACAGATACTATAATTAGTAAGATTAGCTAGAACTCGAATAAGCTCTTATAAGTCTTCTAAGGCCTTGAAAGAGTTAAGTTTCGTTATTTTAGTTTCTTATATAGATGTAGATATAGAATTTAAAGTCTCATCTCAAGGCCAATTGCTTTGTGTGTTTTAATTGCCCAACTAAACATGCTAAGACAAAAACTCGAAAAAAAATTAATTTTATCAAACACATTTCAAATATTTTCAACACTTAAAATTCAATATTTAAAATTTTTAGAACTTAATAATTTTCAGCACTAAAAATTAAATTTTTTTGATGAACAATCTACAAAATTAAAATTTTAGGAACATACTGAGACAAAAACTCAAAACACATAAACTTTTAATATTATCAAACAACACTTAAAAATTTAATATTTAATATTTAAAACAACACTAAACAATTTTTAAAATTAAAATTTTAGCCCATAAAATCCACGAATTATAATAATTTTTTCAGAAATCTAAAATTGATATTAAAAATCCTAAAGTCACTGTAGATTATAAAAATTATTAAATTTTTTTACATAGAAAAATTATAGATTATAATAATATTAATTTTTTTTTAAAAAAAAAAAAAAAGCTTACATAAACTAAACAAGTTAAAATTTATATTTGGTTTGACTCAAATCCTCTAAAAGAAAATCTGAAAATCAGTAAATCACAATGAAAGAAGAAGAAGATAGCGCCAATTCACCGCCATCTCTCTCCTCACTCTCTTCTTCATCTCCAATTCTCTCTCTCACTCTTCTCGACGATTTCCTGCAACTCTCGCCTATGCAGTGTCGCGCCCTTCAAGCCCTAGAATTGGTGTTCCCATGGTACGCTCCGGACAGTGGATTTGGAAACCAGCAATTGGAGTCCAAGAATGCGTTACTCATGGCGGCGATACTCAATCGGGCGTTGGTCGTCCCTCCGACTCCGGATCACCACTCCATCGCCCAATTTCAGGGTTTTGAAATCATTTGACGGAGCTCTTCCGAAATCGCAGGTAAGTAACTCTAACGATCTCTCATCATCGGTTAATTAAATATAGAATTTTAGGGTAGAATGCGGATATCGGTATGAATAAATTTATATTTTGATTCTGTTTTGAGCTAATTTCTATTATTACGTATGAATTATCAGTTTTGACAGTCCAATTTGGTATAAACTTTAGTTTATCGGTGACACACACACACACACACATATATATTCTATGTATGTATGTATATATATGTAGATATTGCTAGAAATGGTTGGCCCATACAGATGACACTAACAAATGCAACATTTAGTATACTAATAGTTCTGACATTTTCTGAAATGCTATCTTTTTATTTTTATTTTTTACGAAAGCGTCTTAACATTCATCCGTCATACACTTTGAGAGGTTAAAAACCAAAAAAGAATCATGAACTACATACTCATTTAGTAAGTGGTCTTAAATCGACTCAATTAGGCAAGATAACGTCTAGGTTTACATTGGAATATGATGAGAGCTTCTGCTTGATCTAGCGGTAAAGGTCACTCAGAGAAATCCAACGGTAGAGATCACTCAGAGAAATCAAGATACAGAGAAGATATAGAATAGGTGTCACAAAATCTTGGAAGAAAATGGATGATAGGGATGCTAGTAGTAAAGAGCCAAGTCCCCGCTCAAACCGACAAACAATCATTACGAGTCGAGGAGAGTCATGTATTAGTGAAGAAAATAGGAGGTTGGCTTGATAAGCAAGGGAATAGAGGAGGAAGCTAGCAACGGCGGCCGACATGGTTTTAGGGTGCGTTTGGAATGGAGTTTCATTGTTTGCTTGGTATTTCAACTGCAAGAACATGAGCAAAACTGGCAGGATGAAAGAGACGATGGAAGGTGATGACTCTTGGAAATGGCGTTCTTGAGCGATATAACATGCTGTGGCGGTGTGGAGGTGGCCGACGGTGGTGGAGATTGTCCATGTGCGATGGTGGAAGAGGGTTGTTCTTAGAGTGTAGAAAGCCATGAGAGAGAGAGTATTAGTTGGTTGAGTCGAAGTTGTATACCATTTGTAGTTTTCCAGAGTTCAATGTTATATACTGGCAGGGACGAAATTGAAGTATTCCTTGGGAACTAAAAAGGTTCCCAAAAGAAGTAGAAAATCAATCACAAGCAATATACGAAAGAAGGTCCAAGAAGTCGAAAATCAATAACATATGCAACATGTATATTTTGAAGAATTTGCACTTCATGCACTAAAGTTTTATTTTGTGTCATGTCAGTCCAACTTTATGTACTGAGAGAGAGAAATTTTGCTTTGTTTGAGGTGAAAAAAATACTATCTAATTTTTTGAAGGGGGGATGGGGTTGCACTATCCATATGTCATCTTAGGGACCCACGAACTAGGTCATACTTGGTGGGTCACCCGTTGATTGTTGATTTTTGCACGGGAGCCTCAAGACCCGCCTCCTACCCGGGTTTGGGCAAGTCCAACCGATGAACCCATGTGATTATTCCTGTCATGTGTACCCCCACATGATGCCTCCTCCAATGTGGAATGACCCGATTGGTGAATCTGCTCTGAAATCCAACTTCCTTTCTTGCCTAACGCATAATGGGTAATTGAGAAATTACTAATTCTTATTGTTTAGTATCTGAACCGTTTACTTGTTCATATACTTATCCTCCCATCCGATGTCCTTTATTGCCCGGTGTAAGGATTTGGATAGGTTGGCGAGTAATAAACTCTTGGAATCTCCATAACTAATCCCCTCAAAGTACGAGGCATCATCTCGTTTTTAAATAATTTTTGTTTAATATATTTGATTTTGTTGAAAATGAAAGCAATTTGAAACATTGTAAGGGAATTAATAGTGGTATATTTAAATTTTAAAGTGTAAAATGTCAAATAATACAATTATTGAGGGTACAAAGTGTGGAATGTAAGGAAAATTCCTCCCTGACAGCAGCTGGCCCACATGTTTAGTGAGTGGTCTTTAAATATCAATTTTTTAAAGACCATAATGCTATACTTAAAAGGTTCAAATGGAGTTTCCACTGAACCTGCGCAAAAATATTTATGAGGAAAGATAATTACGCATTCTGAATTGGATTAATTTTACACCCTGTGTGGGTGTGGGAACACTCGTAAGTATACAAAAAAAAAAAAAAAAGGGTTGAAATGGGTATCAATTTTCAATAATTCTTATTTAAAATGTTTGATTTTGTCGAAGATGAAAGTAATTTGAAATTTTGTAAGGAAATTAATAGTGGTATATTTAAATCTAGTGTAAAACGTCAAATATAACAATTATTGAGGGTGCAAAGTGTGGAACGAAAGGAAAATTCCTCCCCAGACAGCAGATGGCCCACCTGAGAAGTGGAGTGAATTGTTTACTAAATAAATATTTTTTAAAAACAAAATTACTGATAACAGGCATGTTTCAACTTATTTACCATGGGTGAGGATCCCGGCCTTCAGAAGGCCGAGATCAGATCGAAAATAATTTTATTTTTTTATTTTTTTTTATCCCGGCCTTGGGTTTCAGGTCTCGGAGCCCACGACATATCTTCCCCGGGTTGTCTATTCACTGGGCATTCTTGTTTCCTGATCGCTGAGAGTAACCAGACCTTGTGTTCATCAAATCTTAGCAAAACAGGTAACTGATGATTCGGAAAAGGCTTTTAGCGCGCTTCCCACAGATGGTGTCAAACTGTTAGTGTCGAAAATTGGTTCAACCAACAGTATGATCCGGACACCCTCGAATTGGAGAAAATGAAGCTTGTGTTGGGGGTGGTCCTTGTCGTCGCTTGTATATTGCAGTCGGGTTGGACGAGTGCTGTATGACCAATGTCCGAGCCCAGGTCTTATGCTCTTGGTCTTCTGCTCCTGGCCGCTATCCGGGTCGAGCTCCGATCTGTCACCTGCACATAGGACGGGTCGGGTTTTTCCCGGCGTATCCCCTTTGGCGTGAGAATAAGAACTCGGGGGTAGAAAATCAGATCAAAAGGTTACGATTACCTCAACCTGTCTGAGCGATCTGTGGTGAAGTTTCGCTCTCTAAAATCCTCTTCTTAAAAGTGTTAATGAAGCTTACTATTTATAGGCAAAGATGTGATTAGCATCTGCAAGATTAGGGTCTTAAGCCTGGATCAGCGCTAAGCAGTCAGGCGCGTGGGCAGCATGGCGGGTTAGAGCTATGAGCCTGGTCCTTAGGCCTTTCACTATAGACAACGAGGCCCATTGGACCGACCTAACAGGTTGGTATGGGCGCGCCGACCGGTCCTCGAAGACGATTCTTCGGGAGACTGCTATCTGGAGACTTCGAGTGCTTCCTATCTATCGACCCGAGATGTCGCCCAGGCTGTCTATACACCAGGTTTAGTCAGGTTGCCGTGACGTGGAGCTGGTGACGTGGCAGATCAGGTCCAGGTGGCTAACACGTGGGAGGAGCCTAATTTTACCCACATCAAATTGAATTCATAAACATAAACAAAATTGAAACCTTAAATCTAAACTATAGAAATAGAATTCACATGCACTGAAAACATTAGAGAAGAGAGAGAGAGAGAGAGAACCTGGATCGAAGGTCACGGCTTGCAAAGAGAGATCAAAGTACGGGAGACGTTGAGAGCAATTGGGGCTTTGGTGTCGATGGTTGCCAACTGGGAGAGACGTCTAGATCGGCGAGTCGCTGGCGATGGTGATGGCGATAGAGCGGCAATGCTTTGGCTAAAGTTGAGATGGCAATGTTGGATGGCGACGGCGCCAGATCGAAGAGGCATAGATCTGGGCAAGGTGCTTTAGTTTCTGGCGTTCAACGTCCTCGCTAACAACCGCTGGCCATCGCCTTCATGACCCTCCCCAAACATCGTCGAACACAGAGATAGAGAGGGATAGATCTGGGCATGATCAATCGAAGAGTTATAGGCACGATGCGTTGGTTTCAAGCTTTCACCGTCGTCGCCACCGACCGCCAACCAACCACGGCCGACTGTCGACTTCCAGACACTCGCCGGACATCATCGTCGTAAGGGTTTCGAAAATATAGATGAAGATTGAGAGTGGAATCAAGTTCATAAAATCACATAATCGATTGAAAAAGAAAATGATTGTAAAAGAAAAAGAATGAACATAATCGATTGGGGAAGATGAAAAATGAGAGAGAGAGTTTCATGGCATGTTTGATACTTAAAATTGTTTAGATTAATTAATTAATTAATTAAATGTGTTTGAAAAATGTAATTAAAATTACTTAATTAATTAAGTTAGCTTAAAAATTAAGTAAAATATTAAATTAAAAATTCAGCAAAGCCTCCCTTACTTATTTTTTTCTTTCTTTCAGAAATAGCTTTGCACTTTTCAAATTAAAAAAAAAAAGAAGAAGAAAATTGAACGTTTTGTCCAGTTTCTTCCGTTCTTTGATAGGGTTTCATTTGTTTGCACCATAGGCGGCAAGTTCTAAAGAGAGGCGGCGAATAGACAAATATTCAACAAGGTATGTTATTCAAATCTATAAGTTTTCGTTTCTTCAACTCGAGATTTGAATTATTCGTTTCTTCAGATTTCGTTGTGTTGCCGCCGTTCTGAATTCATTTCTTCAACTCTTCAACTTATAATTTAAGCATATATTAAGCATAAATCGTTCTTCATATATTGATTTTTCTATTTTGAAATCTAAATTTTTTACTTGAGATTTGAGATTTCTGTTCTTTGATTTTGATTTCACACCAACACACATTGAGTTCATTACATAAAATTGAAACAATGGATTTTGGTTCGCCTGATCACGACAAAGATAGGGAGTAGATGACCTTTGAATTTTGGTTGGCCTGATCATGATTTTGGTTGGTCTGTGCAAAGAGTTTTTATGGATTTTTAAGGAGTTTAAACTTCTAAAAACTTCTGAAAACAGCCCATGAATAGTAGTAGTAGAAATTGTAGGGTGCTCCTTTCAATCAAACTAGTAATAGAAATTGTTGAATATTGTGGTTGCAATCGGATAGTCTTGTTTCGGTCCAATCTGATTGGTTAGATGATAAACATATCAAATATGTATTAAACTTCAGCCAATCTGTTGAGTTATTCTAAATTATCTATTAATTTCTTTACTTTCAATCTGTTAATTATTGGTATTTTTATTTTATTGTTTTGTTCTCTATTTTTTTTTTTTTTGGTATCATCTTGTTTCAAGGATAGTTATATAAATTAAATATTTTTCAGTATTCAAAATTTATACTTATAAAAATAAAATAAAAATTTAGCAAAATTTTCAACACTTAAAATTTTAATGTTATCAAACAACTTTTTTAAATTTTCAGTATTTAAAATTTAACCACTTAATTTTAATATTTAAAAATTAATTGGTTATCAAACATGCCCTTACTTACTGACGGCGGAAAATAGTGGCCGACGATGGGCTGTGAGAGCGAGAGGGAGAGAAGTAGGAAGTGAAAGTTAAAGAGTAGAACGATTGGAACATTAGGGTTAAAATACTAGCTCACCCAAAGCTTGCCATGCGTTAATCGTAACCATCCATTATATAAGATTCAATCTGGATCATGAAAATGTTCTAGTCAACAAAATCAATTGTGATTTATTATACACACACAGGCGTATGTATGTAGATATTGCTCGAAATGGTTGGCCTATTACAGATGACACCAAAACTCACAAATTCAACATTTAGTACACAAATACTTTTGACATTTTCTAAAATGCTATTTTATTTATTTATTTTTATTTTTTTAAAAGCATCTTAACATTCAACTCTCGTACTCCTTGAGAGGTTGAAAACCAAAAAAGAAACATGAACTACATGCCCATTTACTAAGTGATCTTAAATCGACTCAATAAGGCAAGATAACGCCTAGGTTTACATTGGAATACGACGAGAGCTTATGCTTGATCCAGTGGTAGAGATCATTCAGAGAAATCCAACTGTAGAGACCACTTAGAGAAATCAAGGTGCAAAGAAGATATAGAATGGGTGTCACAAAATTCTGGAAGAAAATGGATAATAGGGATGCCAATAGTAAAGAGCCAAGCCCCCGCTTAAGCCAACCAACAATCATTATAAGTCGAGGAGAGTCATGTATTAATGAAGAAAATAGGAGGTTGGCTTGAGAAGCAAGGGAATAGAGGAGGAAGCTAGCCACGGCGGTCGACATGGTTTTAGGGTGTGTTTGGAATGAAGTTTCGTCTTTTCCTTGGTATTTCAACTGCAAGAACATGAGCAAAATTGGGAAGATGAAAGAGATAACGGAAGGCGATGGCTCTTGGAAATGGCGTTCTTGAGTGATATAACATGTTGTGGCGGTGTGGAGGTGGCCGGCGGTGGTGAAGATTGTCCACGTGCGGTGGTGGAAGAGGATTATTCTTAGAGTGTAGGAAGCCATGAGAGTGAGAGAGAGAGGGAGAAGAGAGAATTAGTTGGTTGAGTCGAAGTTGTATACCACTTGTAATTTTATAGTGGCCGGGCCCGAAATAGAAGTATGCATTGGGAACTAAAAAGGTTCCCAAAAGAAGTAAATTTTTAGTCAATAACATATACAACCGTTATATTTTGAAGAATTTGCAGTTCATGCACTAAAGTTTTAATTTGTGTCATATCGGTCCAATTTTATGTTCTGAGAGAAAAATTTTGCTTTGTTTGCGGTGAAAAAAAAACTATTTAATTTTTTTATTTATTTTTCCCCCGCGGGGGGGGGGGGGGGGGGGGGGGGGGGGTTGCACGGTTCATGTGTTATCTTAGGGACCCACGAACTAGGTCATATTTGGTGGGTCACTCGTCGATTTTTGCACGGGAGCCTTGAGACCCGTCTCCTACCTGGGTTTGGCCAAGTCCAACCGATGAACCCACACGATTATTCCCATCATGTGTACCCCCATACGATGCCTCCTCCAATGTGGAAAGACCCGATTGGTGAATCTACTCTGAAATCCAACTCCCTTTCTTGCCTAACGCGTAATGGGTAATCAAGAAATCACTAACTCTTATTGTTCAGTATTTGAACCGTTTACTTGCTCATATACTTATCCTCGCATCCGATGTCCTTTATAGTCCGGTGCAAGGATTTGGACAGGTTGGCAAGTAATAAACTCTCGGAATCTCCATAACTAATCCCTTCAAAGTACGAGGCGTCATCTCGTTTTTAAATAATTCCTGTTTAATATATTTGATTTTGTTGAAGATGAAAGCAATTTGAAACCTTTTAATAGAATTAATAGTGGTATATTTAAATTTGAAAGTATAAAATGTCAAATAATACAATTATTGAGGGTACAAAGTGTGATTTTGGCTGGAACGAAAAGGAATTTCCCCGGCAGATGTTCCATCTTCAAAGGCCTGTTTGGCTTCATTTCCAAAAACAGTTTTCAAAAATTGTAAAAACAGTTTTTTTTTTAAGATTGTGAGAAAGTTTTGTGGTTTACTTTTGAGAAATCTATGAAAAAATGAGAATATGTATCCTTAAATTGTTTTAGTAAAATTATTTTTGAGTTGTCTTTAAAATAGAAGTG
>JAENRU010000036.1:0-44509 GCA_016647705.1 Eucommia ulmoides | reverse complement strand
TTTCAAAGGAAAAAAATCAAGTGGATATCTACTAAAAAAATCAAGTAGATATCCACTTGATCATGCCATTGGAGGTTCTCAAAAATAAATCAAGTACATATTAAGTGTTTTTGTTCCCAGAACACTTGAACTGGAACAGAAAATTGGAAACAATGCTCTCATGCTCCCAGAAATTTGTTCCAAAAATCTGGCAGTAGAGCAAAAATAGTTTTTCTTTTTATTCCCATATTTACATTTCTGTTGGCCGAAAGCTGGGAACAGGAACAAAAACACGAACAATTGCACATAGAAATGCATATACGGAACAATAACATCAATCAATGGATATCCACTTAATTGGCAACCAAACATTCTAATTCATTCTCTATTCTAAGCAACCAAACAGTTTGAAACGCATAATCATCTCTCAAATTTCAAAGCAAAAAGAAAAAAGAACAAAAAAATACCTGCAATTGTTCAAGTCCCAGGCGTTAATGGCTGCGATGAAGAGACGATCAAATAGAACAAGTGGTGGTGGCACAGCAACACAGATGGAACAGAGAATGGCGAGGGCAGTGGAGTTGAATCAAATCTAAGCTAGATCGAGACTAGATCTAACCAAATCTTATTGATCTGGATAGATCTAGCCTAGATCAGCGAAGAAAAAACCAAAAATATAGAGGGGTAGAGAAAAGGTGGAAGAGAGAGAGGCATCAGCGGTGAGGTGAGAGCCGAAAACGACGAATGAAAACTTGCGGTGATGACGGCGACCACGGACGACGATAATGATGGAGACGAGCAGCGACGGATGGAGGAGACGACGATGGTAATCGATGGAACGATGATGATGATGATGATGGAGACGACGTGATGCCGACGGCGCGAGCTAGGGCAAAGGGCGACGGCAGCGAGCTAGGGCGAAGAGTGACGGCAATGAGCTAGGGCGAGAGTGACGGCAGTGAGCTAGGGTGAGAGCGATAGGACAGGCGCAGATCTGAGAGAGGGAGAAGGCACCTTTTGAAATAAGAGAAATTTAGAGTTTTTGATAATTGATATATTAAATGAACAGGGGTAGAAAAGAAAAAAAAAAATTGCCAAGTCAGCAAAGACTTATCAAGCCAAAATTTTTAAAATAGGAGTTTTGATCCTCCTTAAAAAGCATGGTACTTAAAAAGTTGTCTACCTTAAGAAAATGACATTTGGAGGAATTTTCCTGAATATTACATTATACCTCATGCTACAGTACAGAAAATCAAGCGTAAACACTGGAGGAAATGGAGGAAAGTCAAAGGGGATGATCAAAATACACATTTGATCTTTAAATTTTAGATATAAAACAAAATTACCCCAATTAAAAATTTTAAAGGTTATAAATGTAATTTAACAGTAATTAACAGAAAACTTAACCGGTGGGCCAATTTGAAACGAAAATAAAATGTCAAGTGCCAAATGTGTTGATTTCCAAATATGAATGGACAATTGAGCACCGACTGTATTTGTAAAAGACCAAAAAGGTCATCATCCCAATTCTTAATCTATACGTTTTAACCCATATTTATCGTTTATTATTGAATTCACATTTTTTAGTGATATTTATGTGAAGATCTAAAAGTTATTCTCTTAAAATTGTAAACCTGTGTGTTTTTTTTTCCACCTTTAGATTTTCCAAATAAATTGTATCTCCGCCTAATCCTCTTTTAGTAAAGATAAAATAAAAATTAAATAATTGGGGAATTTTCCAACAAGTTTCCACACACAATCCAAACAAACCAACCCAAAAGTTTTAACTCACTGTTTAATATAGCATAAATTACATTATTTACACACAATTTATTTACATAAAAAAAAATGATATATTGTTATAAAACATATACTAATACCAAATAACCGGGAGGTTATACAATTGCCGATCTAAGTAGGATTCTTGACACTCATCTTTGCTTTCCTTTGGATTAATTTGCCGGAGCCTGTTTAAGCTTACGTTGCCCTCTGGTTCTTATCGGTAAGACCGAATTTTTGCATAACCAATAACTTTAGCGTGCATTCCTAAAAAAATTATAAAATAACTCGGATAAATTGTGTCAAACCATAATTATTTAAAAAAATTTAGGGGTCAAGTTAGCAATTTTAAGAATAAATAATATTAGATTTTGGGTTTTAACTAATAATTTAAAGAAAAATGAGGGGATTAGTGTATTTAAATAATAAATACACACCCACACATTAACAATCAAAAAAAAAAAAAAAAGGGGGAGAAACGCGGTTGAGAGTCGGTGGTGTTTTGGTCGGCCGTTCAGCATGTGTGTTCAGTGTGTGTACTATATGTGTGTATGTGATCGGTGATCGTCGTAGGTGTGTCGCCGATGGGTTGCCGTGTTCTGTTCTTCGTGTATGTTGTGCGCTGCTCTTTTGTCCGACGGTTAGGTGCAGGTCGCCGTTCGGCGGTGTGTGTGCTCTATTTGTCAAGTGCGTGTGTGTGTGTGTCTAGTTAGTTCAGACGATCGCCGGCGGGTGTGTGTCTATGGTGTGTCATTGTTTCGTCGCCAGTAATGAGGTGTGTGTGTGTGTGTGTGGTGTGTTGTGTTTGTTCACTGGCGGTGTGTGTTGATCGTCATCGTTCGGCCTGCGTGTGTGTAGGTGTTTGTTCCTTGTGTGTGTGGTGTGTGTGAATCGTCCTTTGGTGTATGTGTGCTGTGTTGTGTGTGTGTTTTGCCTTACGTCCGACGGTGTGTGCGTGTGTGGATCGTCGTCGTTTGGACAGTGAGTGTGGGTGTGTGTCGTCATCGTTTCATGTGTGTGAGTGTGGTCGGCAGTCGGGTCGTGGCGCTGACTCTGTGTTGTGTGTGTGTCCGGTTGTGCAGACGCCGGCGTATGTGTGTGTGTTCGGGTCGTCGGTGGGTAGTGGGTGAATTGTGTGTGTCGGCTGAACCAAAAGCCAAAAAAAAAATTAAAAAAAAAATAAAAAATAAAAACCCAAAAAAAAACAAAACCAACCTCTCGACCGACGGAAGATTCGGAACAGAAAAATTTAATTTGATTATTATTTTTCTTCTAAATTAAATTATTAATAGTAAATTTTCGTATTCGTGATAATAATTTTTGTAACCGTTAAATATAATAATTTTGTACTGTGAAATATTACATAGGGAAATAGGTAAATAATAATTTTGTATAATTAAATGTGGGGAATGGGAAATTATGCATATTAGGACCACACATTGCATATTAGGGTTATTTTAAATAAAATGTTAATTTAAGCCTATCGCTGTTAGGTTCACAGTGCGCCAGTGTCCCTGTAGTTGTTTACGACGGTATTTTCCAGTGCGAAAATCGAGGTGAATGTATTGTCTTTTATGTAAATTTATAAATTATATTTTTGTATAAGATTGTGAGAAAAAAAAGGGTATTTATTAAATTGGACGATTTTATGACTTATGTGGGATCAAGTAGATTTTAAATGTGGAAAGTGATTTTTGTCCGACTATGCTATAGTTTGATCTCATCAGGAAGACATGTCCTTGCGGAATGGTATTGACATGTTAGGAGGCACGTCCTGCAGTTAGTTGATTATATTGTGATATATTATGACCTGTCAAGAGTGTCAGTCCTACAGGTGGTTGATTATATTATAACATGTCAGGAAGATTAGTCCTGCATGTGATTGTTGATATTATTACTTGTCAAGAGGATTAGTCCTGCAGGTGGTTGGTTGACCCGTCAAGAGTGCAAATCTTGCGGGTGATACCCCTACCATTGGGGATAATAAATGGCCATAACACTGATAATCACGTTAGATGACACAGTTGTACAGGTTACGGTACCGTCGTAACTCCCAATCGTGAGGTAAAAACGATCCTATGACTAGTAAAAAATTATGTGTGCAGTATTTTATTATACGATGAACTGTCTGGATTGGTTGATTTAAATTTATTATTTTATTGCATTGATAACAGTGGGAAATTGATTCTAGTATGGTATGCGATTATATGATATATATTTTGAAACATGGTGTTTAATAATTATGCTTGATCCATAAATATTTTTCTATTATGAAAACAATACATCAATAAAATATTTGGTTTCAGATGCCGCAGTTAGGTAGAGTCCGGAAGTAGTGTCATTTTGGAAGTGGGCCAGTCAGAGGCGAACCGTGAAAGGTTCAGTGTTTTATGATTTTTATTGTATATATTTCGGACCGGTGGGTTCCCAAATTTTGAAATGAGTATATATATTTTTTGGAAAAAAAAATATTGATAGTGATTCGTGTGCATAAATATATATATATTTAGTTGTTTGGTCAGGTTGGGTTGAGGGGGCGTCACGCCCGGCCTCAGGAGGTAGGGGCCCAGGGTAGGGGTTTGACAATTTGTGGTATCAAAGTCTAGGTTATAGGTTATGTAGACGTGTCAATTGTCTAGTCAGTAGTGGACCTTGAGATAGAGTGTTGGTAGGTGGGTTTGGCATGCGAGTGGTAGTTACTTTATTAAATTAAATTCTGTCATTTTCTAGTTGGCCCAGTTAGTTATTAAATTTTATTTCAAATTGTGAGTATGGAGTGGGAAAATGAAAGTATTGGAAGTGTTGGACTCCAGAGTCAGAGAGACAGGACGGAGGAAAGTTTAGATGCAGTCAAGAGAATTTTGCAGGCTACAACATAGCTGACAAAACAGCAGGCAAAGATAATGGAATGTCAAAAAGCCCAAATTGACACAGCTATTTCCCAAGCGGCACTTCTGAAAAGATTCAAAGAATTGGATCATCTAGTTTTTACAAGAACTGCAAGTCCAGTTGATGCCAATAACTGGTTAAGGGGCGTGGGGCATGTATTTGAGGCTATGGGGATTTCTGATGATAGCTGAGTTCATCTTGCCACCTTCCAGCTGAAGGAAGAAGCCGAACAGTGGTGGGAGAAGATGAAGAAGTTAATTACAGTTCCAGGCAAGGAGATCACTTAGGATTGATTTGTTGCAGTGTTTAATGAGAAATATTTACCGAATCCTATCGGTTCCAAATGGAGAAAGAATTTATATTATTGAAGTAGGGGAAGATGACCGTCAACAGTATGAAATTTGATGTCTTGTCCCGCTTTAACCCCTGATCTAGTGAAAACGAAAGAGGCAAAATGCATACGATTCCAAAAGGGACTCCATCGATTAGCCAATCCGTTAGAAGTCGAGGTCCACAGCAGTCATACTCTGGGCGACAGTAGAATGTATCCGGATTAAGTGTCAGCCAGCAAGGGCAGGGAAAGAGCCAGACGTTTGATCGAGCTGGGGTATTTGTATGCTACCAATGTGGGTCACTGGATCATTTTATCAGAGACTGTTCTATGGCGAGTCCCGTATGTTTCCGTTGTCATAAGCCAGGTCACATAGCTCCGCATTGTCCGAAATCTGCTATCACCTATGCACCTTCTACGAGCAGTGTGGGTAGTGTTGACTCTAGTAGTGTACAGGGGCGTGGTAGAGGATCTGTTGGTAGGCATCCAACTCAAGGTCGTGTATTTGCTACTACCCGACAAGATGCCCAGGCTACCCTAGATGTGGTTGCAGGTATATGTCTTTATATGATAGAGATGCACGTATACTTATTGATCCCGGTTCTATTCATTCATTTGTTTCTGCAATTTATGATGCATGCAGATAAATTCCCTACTTCTCTATCATATAGTATCATTATCTCTACTCCGGTAGGTAAGTCAGTGTTGATAGATAGTGTGTATAAAGACAAACCACTTCGTATTGGCGATATGGAATTGTCGGTGGATCTATTACCCTTGAGTATTCATGATTTTGATGCGATACTGGGTATGAATTTTCTATCTGGTTATCATGCTACAATGGATTGTTTTAAAAATGAAGTTACTTTTCGGGTTTTAGGCGAGCCGAAGTTCATATTTTCGAGGGACAGAATCATTACCCCTGTCAGTTTTATCTCAGTTCTGAAGGCTAGGAAATTATTAAAGAATGGGTGTTAGAGATACCTCGCGCACATGATTAATACCAGGCAGAATGAAGTTCAGGTGGCGGATATCCCAGTGGTTAGGGATTTTCCCGATGTGTTTCCAGAGGAATTGTCAGGGTTGCCAGTGGATAGGAAAATAAAATTCACCATTGAGTTACTTCTAGGAACTGCTCCTATATCAATTCCACCCTATCGTATGGCGCTTACCGAGCTAAAGAAATTAAAAATTCAATTTCAAGATCTGTTAGATCGCGGGTTTGTCAGACCTAGTGTTTCTCCGTGGGGAGCCCCAGTGTTATTTGTAAAGAAGAAGGATGGCACGCTGAGGATGTATATTGACTACAGACAGTTAAATAAGGTGACGGTTCGTAATAAATACTCGTTGCCTAGAATTGATGATTTGTTTGACCAATTGCAGAAGGTCAGGGTGTTGTCCAAAATAGAACTTCGATCGGGATATCACCAGCTGAAAGTCAGAGACAGGGATGTGTCGAAGACGGCGTTCCGTACGAGGTATGGGCATTATGAATTTCTAGTTATGCCGTTTGGATTGACGAATGCTCCAACTACTTTTATGGATTTGATAAATCGAATCTTCCAGCCTTATATAGATCAATTTATTATCGTGTTCATTGATGATATATTGATCGATTCCCAAAATAAAGATGAACATGCAGAGCATCTCAAGATTGTATAGCAGACTTTGCGAGAGAAACAGTTGTATACTAAATTCAGTAAATGTGAGTTTTGGTTGGATAGAGTGGTATTCTTGGGGCATGTTATCTCGGAGGATGGTATTCAAGTCGACCCAAAGAAATTTGAAGCCGTTGTCCAACGGGAAAGGCCAAAAAGTGTGACCGAAGTTCGAAGTTTTTTCGGATTGGCAAGTTATTATCGTCGGTTTGTTTAGAAATTTTCTGTTATAGCTGCCCCATTGACCCGATTGACCTGCAAGGAATCTAAATTCGAGTGGACTGATGAATGCGAGCAGAATTTCCAAGAGCTGAAAAGTAGACTGATATCTGCGCCAATACTTTCCCTTCCGACTGAAGGCAGTGGCTTTGTAATCTACAATGATGCTTCACACCAAGGGATAGGGTGTGTACTGATGCAACATGGGCACGTAATTACATATGCCTTCCAATAATTAAAGAATCATGAGCGTAATTACCCGACGCATGATTTGAAATTGGCAACGATTATGTTTACCTTGAAGATTTGGAGGCATTACCTGTATGGCGAGACTTGTAAGATATACACCGACCACCAGAGTTTGAAATATTTGTTTACTCAAAAGGAACTAAATCTGAGGCAGAGACGTTGAATAGAATTGATCAAGAACTATGATTGTATTATCCACTATCATCCTGGAAAGGTCAATGTTGTGGTAGATGCGCTGAGTCGAAAATCGACAGGTTCGATTGCACACCTTCAAGTGGTTCATACTAATCTATACGTCAAGTTGAGCTCTTTGCTAGTTCATTTGACGGTTGGTCAGACGGCAGCGTTACTTGCGACTTTGACTTTGAGACCGACATTGATCGACCGTATTATAGAAGCGCAGAAGTCAGATGCCCAATTGGAGAAAATCAGAGATGAAGTGAGAAATGGTCACAGAGTCGATTATTATGTCAGGAATAATGATGAGGCCTTAATAGTTGGAAATAGACTGTATGTGCCTGATGATGCCAATTTGAAGAAAAATATCTTGGAAGAAGCACATAGCTCAGCATATGCAATGCACCCAGGCAGTACCAAAATATATTAGGATTTACGAGAACTCTATTGGTGGAGTGGAATGAAATGGAAAATTGCTGAATTTATTGCCAGGTGTCTCGTTTATCAGCAAGTCAAGATTGAGCATCAATGTCCAGGTAGATTATTGCAACCTCTACCTATTCTAGAGTGGAAATGAGAGCATATTATGATTGATTTTGTTTCGGGATTACCCCGTACCCAAAAGGGACATAATTTCATCTGGATGATTGTTGATAGACTTACTGAGTCTGCTCATTTTCTAGTCATAAAAACGACGTACTCTCTTGATAAGTATGTCCAATTGTATACTGACGAAATTGTTCGGTTACATGGTGCGCCGGTTTCTATAATGTCGGATAGAGATCCGAAATTTACTTCGAACTTCTAGCCGAGTCTCCAAACTGCTCTAGGTACCTAGCTGAAATTTAGTACCGCTTTTCATCCTTAGACGGACGGTCAATCAGAGCGTATGATTCAGACATTGGAGGATATGTTGAGAGAATATGTTCTGGAATTTCCTGGTAGCTGGGATGATCATTTAATGTTAATGGAATTTGCCTATAATAACAATTACCATTCGGCAATCGAGATGGCCCCATATGAAGTGTTGTATGGTAAGAAATGTAGGACCCCAGTCTATTGGACTGAAGTAGGAGAACAAAAATTATTGATGCCGGATATAGCCCAGATGACAGCAGATAAAGTAAAAGTGATTCAGGAAATATTGAAGATTGCTTAGAGTCGGTAAAAGAGTTATGCTGACAAACGTAGGCGGGAGTTGAAATTTGAAGTGGGTGATCACGTGTTTTTGCGTATATCCCCGTAAAAAGGTATAATGAGATTCGGGAAGAAAGAAAAGTTAAGTCCGAGATACATCGGGCCATATGAAATTTTAGAACGGGTCGGCACAACAGCTTGTCGACTTGCCCCACCGCTAGAACTGTCTAGATTACACGACATTTTCTACGTGTTGATGCTTAGGAAATATGTGTCAGACCCTTCGCATGTGTTGCCTTCTCAACCAATCGAATTGGAAGAGGATTTGACATACGTTGAGAAACCCGTCCAGATTCTAAACCGTAAAGATCAAGTGTTACGAATGAAAACGATTCCATTGGTGAATGTACTATGGCACAGTCACTTAGTGGAGGAAGTGACGTGGGTACGAAAAGATGAGATGAGGAATAAGTATCCGCATTTGTTCGGTCAAAGTAACTAAAATTTTGAGACAAAATTTCTTTTAAGGGGGAAGGGTTGTGAGACCCTAATTTTTGCATACGCATAACTTTAGCTGCATTCTAGAACATTTAGAAAATAACGGGATAAATTATGTCAAACCATAATTATTTTAAAAAATTTAGGGGTCAATTAGCAATTTTAAGAATATTAATATTAGATTTTGGGTTTAACTAATAACTTAAAGAAAATTTAGGGGGATTAGTGTAATTTAAATAAAAAAAAAATCTCTTCCTTCCCAATGAAGGAAAATAAATATTATACACACACACACACACACACATATATTAAAAATAAAAATAAAAAGGGGGAGAGACGCGTGTTGAGAGTCAGTGTGTTTCGGTCGGACGTTCAGCATGTGTTTTGGTGTGTGTACTGTATGTGTGTGTATGATCGGTGATCGTTGTGGGGTGTATCGCCGATAAGTTGCCGTGTTTTGTTCATCGTGTATGTATGTGTACGTTGCCCGTTTGTCCGACAGTTTAGGTGCGTGTCGCCGTTCGTCGGTGTGTGTGCTCTATTCGTCGTGTGTGTGTGTGTGGTTGTCACTGTTTCGTCGCCGATGTAAGTATGTGTATGTGTGTTCAGTTCACCGGCGGTATATGTGTGATCATCGCCGTTCGTCTGGCGTGTGTGTATGATTGTCGCTGGTGTGTGTGTGTGTTGCTCTGACAACAGTGTGTGTATGTGTGTTTTGCTTGTCCGATGGGTGTGTGTGTGCATGTGTGATTGTCCTCATTTGGACGATAATTGTGGGTGTGTATCGTCATCGATTTCGTGTGTATGAGCGTGGTCGGCCGTCGGTCGTGGGCCAACTGCGTGTGTGTGTGTGTCCAGTCGTGCAGACGTCGGTGTATATGTCTGTGATCGGCCAGCGGTGGGTGAGTATGTGTGTGTGTGTCGGCTAAACCAAAAGCAGAAACAAAAAACAAACAAAAAAAAAAAAAAAAAAGGAAGGAAAAGGAAAAGGAAAAAAAAAAAAAAAAAGTAAAAAAAATCCACAAAACAAAAATAAAAAACCAAAAAACAACCTCTTGGCCGGCGGAAGATTCGGAACAGGTAAAATTTCAGTTGATTATTATTTTCTTCAAATTAAATTATTAACAGTAAATTTCCTAATCATGATAATAATTTTTGTAACCGTTAATTATAATAATTTTGTACCGTGAATATTAACATAAGGAAATGAGGTAAATAGTAATTTTGTATAATTAAATATGGAGAATGGAAAATTATGCATTTTAGGGTCACACATTGCATGTTAGGGTTATTTTAAATAAAATGTTAATTTAGGCCTATCGCTATTAGATTCACAGGCGCCAGCGTTCCAGTAGTTTTTTACGACGGTATTTTTGTAATGCGAAAATCGAGGTGATTGTACTATCTTCTATGTAAATTTACAAATTATATTTTTGTATAAATTGTGGAAAAAAAATGTTTATTAAAATTGGACGATTTTATGACTTATGTGAATCAAGTAGATTTTAAATGTGAAAAGTGATTTTTGTCTGACTATGCCATAGTTTGATCCCGTCAGGAGGGCTTGTCCTGCAAGATGATATTGATCTATTAGGAGGGCATGTCCTATAGGTGGTTAATTATGTTGTGATATATTATGACATGTCAGGAGTGCCAGTCCTATAGGTGGTTGATTATATTATGACCTGTCAGGAGGATTAGTCATGTAGGTGGTTGATTGATCAGTCAAGAGTACAAATTCTGCGGGTGGTACCCCTACCATTGGGGATAATAAATGGCCCTAGCATTGATAGTCACGTTAGATGGTACAGTTGTACAAGTTACGGTACTGTCGTAACTCCCGATCGTGAGGTAAAAACGATCCTATGGCTAGTAAAAATGTGTGCGGTATTTTATTATACGATGAACTGTCGGAATTGGTTGATTTAAATTTATTATTTTATTGCATTGATGATTGTGGAAATTGATTCCAGTATGGTATGCGGTTATATGATATTATATTTTAAAACGTGATGTTTAATAATTATGCTTGATCCATAAAATATTTTTCTATTATGAAGACAGTACACCGATAAAATATTTAGTTTCAGGTGCCGCAGCTAGGAGTGGGTTTACTACTGGCACTAAGTAGAATCCGGAGATAGTGTCATTTTGGAAGTGAGTCAGTCAAGGGCGAACCGTGAAATGTTTAGTGTTTTTTGTTGTACATATTTGGGACCAATGGGTTCCCAAATTTTTGAAATGAGTATATATATTTTTTTTTTGGAAAAAAAAATATTGATAGCAGTACGTGTGCATATATGTGTGTGTGTGTGTGTGTGTGTGTGTGTGTGTATTTAGTTGTTTGGTCAGGTTGGGTCGAGGGGGCATCAATTAACTAAAAACTAAAGTTTACAGCACATTATGAGCAAGTTTTCAAAGCGCAGTGTGTACTTAGCCTTGGGCCTTGAGCCTCAGCCCATGAGGTGCGCCTTATTGAATGAGTCGGGCCTCGCACTAGACATGGCGCCAAACATGGGACTTGATGCGCCTTGGGGCTAGGCACACCTTTAATATAACTGATCTACATTCCCCCATATTACTCCCCATCACCCGTGTATCTATTTCATGATGATAATGAAATGACAGGCCGATCCATGAATAACAGAAGTGTTTTAAGATTTAAGCCAACAAATAATGAAAAGCGACATAACCGTCTTGTGCATCAAGCATGAAAGAATGATAAAACTGGGGCCAAGTTAAAGTTTAAAAGATCCAAAAGTTTCAGAGCGCTTAAGGAGCTTGAAACTATTACCACAAAACTATAACATATTTTATTGGCAAAAATAGATTTGATTAGAAATAAGATATTCGATGGTGGTTTTAAGCAAGTCCTACACATTTCTGTACAATAATATTTTTATAAGTGTAACATTCTAAAGTCTATCATTGAAGTGTGCCTATTTCTTTTCCAAAAATCCTGCCACTTGCAACCATGTTAGATGGTTTCATGTGCAAACATACCAGTTTACAAAAAAGCACTTATATGCATAATGCTAATGCTCGAGAACACTTGTTACTGTCCATATATCACGCTTTTGGATACTTACATCCGCATACAGGTAAGTTGACACAAGGCATCATTTTTGGACAGCAAAAAACAGATCTGTTCATTTTTAGACTCAGCTACATTCCCTAATGTGTGAGTCTCTAAAATTTCTGGATAAAATTCTTACAACAAATACTTTTTTACAATTTGTACAGGAGACTTATGCTTGCAAATATGAGTCTAGTCCAAAAGGAATACATACGCCACTGACCAAATCAATGGTTATTGTCAGTCTCATTTTGCCTAATGGATAACATATAGAAATTCAATCGACAGAAAGAGAGACACAAAGAGAGAGAGAGAAAAACGTACCTAGAAGCAAACGGATGTTAAAATTTCATAAAAAAAACCAATTTCTTCATGCACCCCATCTCTCCTCAAATCCGGCTGCTAGTGTTGGTAAAATAAATAAAACTTAGCAGAAAAAAAAACACAATTGTTAGATAAATTTCCTTACCTATGAGAACTCAAAACCAGATTGCTTCAATCTTCATAAACCCTGGAATCAATCAAAAGAGATGACAACTGCAGAAAAGAACATGAAGTAGAACATTTCAATTGTATACACATATTAAAAATCTACATAACCCTAATTAAAAAAACATTAAACCTAGACAATACAAGAGAGATTGAGGGGAGTATTGTTCGAATCGTTACCTGGATCTAGTGTTTTTTCTTCAGAATCATGCGATTAGAGAAGCAGTGGGTGGCTTCAATGCAAAACTACAAGAAAAATGAGAGAGCGACCTCAAGATCAAGAGAGGTTGGAGAAGACGATGATGGCGACGGTCGGAGAAGAGAGAATGAAGTGAAGGCTAACGACGACGACGATGAAGGCTTGGCGACGATGGAGAAATGTTAGCGATTTCATGATCGAGAGCAAGAGAGAGACTCCGACTATTAGGGTCGGATTTGGCCAAATCGAGTGAGAGAGCGAGGGTGAGGAAGAGAGTGAGACAGTAGAGAGAGAGAGAGAGTGAAGGTTGATCTTCTTTTATTTTTTTAGTAAAGTAGAAGTGGATTTTAAGGGAGCGGGAAAGCAAAATTTTCTACCGCCATTTTTTTTTTATGGTTTAATCTCACTTATATATGTATAATAGGGTTTAATCCAACTTATATCATAAGTGTGATAAAAACTTGTGTGTAATAGGACACAAAATTGTGCCTAATATAGTTTCTATTTTTAGGACACTATTTTTTGTCATTTTACACTATATATAGATATTAATTTATTTAATTACTAATTAAATTCTATTGGGAGAAATGGGCGTCAGAATCATGGTGGGGGAGGGAAAACAATTGGCGACGAAACTCATTCGTAGCCCAATATTAAATATAGGCAACCACTTTGGCAACGAACCACTTTCGCCGCAGATATAGTAGGGGATAATTAATCGCGACGAAAGTGGTTCGTCGACAAATAAAAACATATCTCGTGCTAAATTGGCGACGAAATATTTCCGTCGCCAATATGCTAGCGGGAAAAATTTCCTCTTTTTTTGTTTGGTGCCAAGAATTGATCGGACCAATAGCGACGAATTCTAAAATTTCGTCACCTATTAACAACCTATGATTACAAAATTGCACTTCGTCGCCAGATGAGGTCACATTTGATTACGATTGTTCATTTTGTAGCCAATAGACACATTTGGCGACGATTATTGTGTCGTCGTCAAAACAATTCGTAGTTGAATCCTGTTTTTCTTGTAGTGATATTTTTACCTAGATTTCTGACGGTTCCTTTGACGGTATAGCCCTTCTCGAGGATCAATTTGACGATCCACGAAACAATATATCCGCCAGCGCCAGTGATACAGACGACTTGACCGAAAACAGAAGGCATGGTTAACTTTTTTCTGATGAGGTGTGGATTTGGTTATGTGATGAAAAAAATGCTATGAATAGAAGACGACATGGGGAAGAGCGACGTTGAGAAGTTAAAGATGTCCTTGCGTGTATTTAGGGGGGATATTTTTTACCAACTCACCTACTGTCACACGGTCGAAATTTTCAGCACCAATTTCAACCGAGTGATGGCCTGATCGTTGCACAATCAGTCAGCCCACAGTGAATGCACTGCCTCGCAACGGAATTACACCGACAGAATTGTAAACACACACGTTCCTGTAACGAAATACAACCGGAATGCACCGAAATACTACCGAAACGCACCCACGCAATAGTACACACACGTATTACGGGAAAACCCAACCTTGTATTAATAAACTCCGGTTACAAGGAACACAAATACAACACTTTGTCTGTAAAATCCGCAGGCAAGCATTCCAACCTCTAAAAACAGACCAAAACAACAGTATATATAGGAGAAGACAGCAGTTGACAGCCCCAACTGCATAGGCAGACTACCGACACCTGTCCGACACTTGTCAGCACCATAGGAGTTGGTTTTCCTGTCTGAAAATCAACCAAAACCGCCCAAGAACTGCCCAGAACTGCTCACACATGCACTGCACATGTCTGGAAACCACCAGTCCATCAGCTCACCAGGTAGTATTCTTCCAGTGTTTTTGCACCGTCCCAACGTCTGCCCGTTGCCATCTCGTCCCATAGTCTGCCAACGTTCACCAACATTTTTCCATGCCGCTGCATGGCCGAAACGTGTCGTTGAACCCAACGACTCGCCAACGTTCCGTGTGCTATTTTTGCACCAGAATGCACCGTCGCCCAACGGTGCGTCATGCCTCTACATAACTCAGCCCAAAACGTAGCGTTGCACCTACGTTCTGTTTTGTTGCATCGTTCTGCCCAACGACGTCCCAATGCGTATGCATTTTTCGCACCAAAATGCACCGTCGTTCCCAACAGTCCATCACGCCGCACACATGACACTGTTTACCACGTATCGTTGCGCCTCCGTTGCACCATTCTACCTCGGTATCGCACCGAGATCTTCCTTTGGTCCCGTCACTCCCCAACGAGAACCCCATTATCAGCAACCTCTGCTAACGCCGCCAACGTGCGTCCACGTTGCCCAACAGCGCACCAGTTTGCCAACGCTTGCCCAACAGCTTGGTCCAGCGCCTCCCCGCTCCTCCAACGTGTGTTGCCGCGTCCAAGGCACCATTTACAACGTAGTGTTGCACCTACATTGCACCATTTTGCCTCGGTCCCGCACCGAGGTCTTCCACACTGCCCAACACCCGCCGGTGTTGTGCAACAACGCTGCTGCTCACCGATAGGCACCAAGTTGGTGCCGTTTCTGCCAACGAACCCATCCGTGCCGCATGCACTATGTCCGGTAGCAAATCGCACCAAGTCGGTGCTGTTTGGTCCTCCAGCATTGTTAGGGTCTAACACCTACCATGGTTAAAAAAAAATAACCAAGGGCTTAGGAGTAAATTCACAATTGTGAAATTCATTCCTATTTAATTTAATTTTTTTTTTTCACCATTTGTTGACAAAGAATTTACTTATAAATACTAGATTAAAAATAGAGATGACATTACACAAAATTAAAAGTTTTACTCATACAATCAACTAGTTACATTAAAATATTTATGATAAAAAAGGAAATCAAAATTAAAACAAATGAGAAATTTATTTCATCTAAAATTAGATATAAATATTAATTATATTTATTTTTAATCATATTCTATTCATTTAAACGGAAAAAAAATATTTCTCATTTTGTTCAAGTAAAAATAGAAAAATCGATAGTGGGCCAGTGGTAAGACCACTATTTATTTATTTAATTAAATTATTTATAAACCACATATTTTTCCATAAAAAAACTTATGGTACAAAACAAATTAATCAAAGGATTAATTACCCCTTCTACTTTGATCTTGTTTTATTTTGTCCCCTCTGCTTTAAACCCTATATAGGTACACGTTATCCCATTCTGCTTAATGTAAATTGAGAACCTTTTTTTTTTCTTTTGTTTGATTTAGCCGAATATACTAAAAAATTGGTTAAAATGTTTTTTTCAATCTAAATTTTACATGAATACACAAAATTATCTTTTATTTTATTTTGCCTTTATTAAAAAATAGAAGTAGAGAGAGAAACAAAGGTGGGAAAGAAAATGTTAGTTTTTTTCAATTATTACCTTTAAACATTAAATTCAAATTAAAAAAATATAATAAAAGGAATTTATTTTTATATTTTTTTTAATAAAATATGAATTTTTTCTTTTAGTCAAGAGTGGAACGAGGATGATGCAGATTTTTAAAGTGGAAGTGTTAAAATAAAATAAGATCAAAATACAAGGGGGCGAAAAAGCACGTACGTTCACAAAGTACTTTTCTTCCCCATTGGCTGGCCTTTCCCCCAATTGGACCCAATCATTCTTTTTATTTATTTATGTAAAGCTTAAAACACACTCATTGTCTTTTGTAGGTGAAATGTTTTTGTTTTTGTTTTTGTTTTTTATTTATTGTTTATAAAAATATATATTTAAATCAGAAAAAACGGAATCATAAGCAGGAAAACAAGAAGAAAATAATTGGGTAAATATACTTTTGACCTTTTAAAAACTTATACTTGAATAAGCTAAAATCTACTTCGTTTGATCAAAATAGAACATTCTCCATATCAAATCAGAATTCACGTTGCATGCCTTGAACTAAGAGGAGACGTGGGCTACAGGTCGTGCATAAGTCGCAAGATCACACCTTTTTCTCACTGGTCGAGCTTTCTTTTAAAAAATATGATTTGGCTAAATTTTTCTGATGTCGGATAACTTTAATTGGTCGTGCTTTGTACCCTATAGCACTTGTTTAAATTTAAAGGTAAAATCGATAAATCACATTATTTTTAAAAAAAAATTAAGGGTAAAATAAGTAAATAAAATTAGTCAATTTTAATCATTCTATTCCTAGAAAACTTGGGAAAAAAAAAATTAGGCCCACACACCAGTTGGTTCAGCTAGCACACACGTGGAAATTTCTTGTTGCGATGGAGGTCTTGAGTTAAAAAAAATGACACCAAATTATTATATTTATAAATTAACTAACTGAAAAACAGTCTAATTTACTAATTGAAAGAAAATCATACCCTTTTTTTCATATTTTTGTGCATATTCTCAACTTGCCTTTTTTTTTTTTAAAAAAAAGGGGATAATACCATTTACACCCCCCTCAACTATTATGATATTAAACTTGGACCCCCTATTTATCAAAACTATCATGGCGATCCCTTGCCAGAGTTTCTTTAATGAACTGACCATTTTGCTCTTACTAATTCAAAACAAAACAAAAAATAATAGAATAATCTAAATTAATGAATTACCAAACTACCCTCATCTCACCCTTTTTCAATAAATTTTTTTCTTTTTCTATTTTTTTCAATTTTTTTTTTTTTTAATTATGATTCTCTTCTTTGTTTCTGTGCACCACTGCCGTACAATACCACTGCCTCCGCCAAAGAATTACAATCCCCACCATCGCGGAACCAAACACATGTCGACCACCGTCTCTACCATCGTCGAATGAACACCATTACACCCGTAGCAATGCCACACCAATTTCCTCTCTTGAGAACGAGTTTCTTCTCTTGTCCTCGATCGTTGTCTTCGCCCCTCAATCGTCACTCAGCTCCATCACCATCCCCATCACTTGTATCGAAAATCGTAATCACAATCCCAAATCGAAAATCCCAACATCGCAACCCTAAACCCTAAATCGAAGGTCAAGATCTAGAACGATGGTATTGTGTGGCGGTCGTCGACAACAACGAAGTGGATAATGGTGTGATGGTCTTTAACAGAACTGAATGGGATAGCGTGTGGTGGTCAGCAATGGCAGGGAATGGAACGATGGCATGGTGGCCAATCTCTCTCTCTCTAAACTCATCAACCGGTGGCCAATCTCTCATGTTGTTGAGGATTGAAATCGAAGTCAAAAGTAGTAGGGCTCGATTTTGATTTATTCTTTTTCTTTTTCCCTTCGGTTCGACGGTGTTGTTCGACAGTGAAGGTGTTCAGCTCGACAGTGGTGTTGTTTGTTTTGGTTGTTTTGTTCGGCAATGTTTTTCGATGGTGGTGTTCGTTTTGGTTGTGTTGTTTGACATTGTTGTTGTTCGTTTTGGTGGTGTTCGGCGGTGGTATTATTTTTTGGTTCGACGGTGTTGTGGTGGTGGAAATGGTCCCTGGTGGCGATGGTGGTGTTCCTTTGGTGTGCGGTGGTGGTGGTGTTCATCGCTTCGGCGATGGGCCTAGAAGGCTAGAAATGTGGAGGTGGGATTTGGGGGCTCTAATTACAATGTTTACCTTGAAAGTTTTATGAAATGTTATTTTGAACCATTATATTTAATACAAAGGTAATACAGTCATTTTATTTGGTCAAATTGGTCAAAAATGGTAAGTTTGACTTTTTGAAGGGTATTTTCGGAATAAAAAATGAACAGGGATCTCAGTGTCTTTTGACCAAATAGTTCAAGAGTGTCTCATGTAATTTTTCAAATTAAAGAGATTTTTGTGGTTCCAATCAATAGTTGAGGGAGTGTAAGTGGTATTACCCATTATGGGAGGTTGAGTGAAGAAGTAGGTGGTTGATCCCAAAACCGCAATTAGTCTTTTGGGCAATGGTGATGATGAACATTTTCTTTGCAATTTCTAAAGTATATTGTCTTTTATCTCCCTCTATTTTATCTAATTATCAATTTAGCTTCTTTTACTTCAAAAAATTACATTTTATATATTTTTAATTTTGAACAAAGTGAAAAACTATTTTTTTCAATTTAAATTAATAATATGCTTTAAATTGTCTCTTTATTTAATTTTCATTTAATTTTTAAAAATATTTATAATAAAAAAAATTAAATCAAAATTATAATAAATGATGAAAAACTTAACTCCATACATTTTTAAATATATTTTGTTGATTAAATGAAAAAATTAGTTTCTCATTTTATTCAAAAAGTAAAAATAAATAAAATGTAATTTTTCAAATAGGGAGATGAAATGATAATTAACCAAAAGTAGAGGGAATAAAATATAAGCCAAAGACCTCCCCCATTTTTTTGTCTTAATCCAAAAACTTTCCATATTATTTGATATATCCCAATCACCCATATGTCATTTGACAAGTACAACCAATTACTTTCTTTATGACATAAATGCTCTTCTATATTTTAAAATTTTAAATTTTAAATGTTTATTTTTATAAAAATTCATTAATACCCTTTTATTTTTAAAGTTATAATTTTTATTCTTTAATTTTTAAATAATTATATTTAGGGCTTGGACTTTGACTTTGAGTCCATGGGCAGAGCTTGAGCCTAGGTGTTAGAGCCTGATCAATTTTAGAGCAGGATTTGGGTAAGGCCAAAATATTTTAGGACCGGCCCGACCCAACCCGAAGAATAATTAAATTTTTTTATATATACATATACACATACGCGCACACACATTCAATCATATGACTTTGGGCTTAGATTTTTTTTCTAGGGCTTTTGGCTTATTTTTAATGTTTATTTTTCTAGGGCTAAGGTTTTTTGTATGCCGGCTTTGAGTTTAGGTTTTTTTTATAGGGCCGGACTTGGGTATGGAATTAAAGCCCGACCATAGGTCCGGACCGGGCTCAGGCCTAGCAATTTTTTGTAATACTCTAATCTAATCTCGGCTCAAGCCTGGCCCGGCCCATGATCACCCTTATCGGTTACAGTGGCAGTGGGGGGTGGTTGGTGGAGGTAGTGGTGGGAGGTAGTGGTGGGCGGTGTGGGTGGAGGTGGAGGTGGAGGTAGGTGGTGGCGGTGGCGGTGGTGGTGGGCGGTGGGACGGTGTGGTAAGATGGGAGGTAAATATAATTATTTAAAAAATTAAAATGTAAAAATTATCATTTTTAAAAATAAGGGGGTGTTAATGAATTTTTATATAAAAAATAAATAAATATAGAATTGCATTTATATCATAAAGGGGGTAATTGGTTTTACTTGTCAAACGACACGGGGTAATTGGTATTTGTCAAATGATAAAGAAAGTTTCTGGATTAAAACAAAAAGAAAGAAGAAGTATACCCTAAAAAGTAATGTATTCCAATTTCTATGGCTCTTACCAAAAAAAAAGTAGGAAAATTCCCCCAAAATCACATCTCATAAAAATATTATTTTATGAAGTTCTGCAATAGTGATTTTTTTTCTACATGAGATGATCCTTATAAAGTTATTTTTAGAATCTTAAAACCACCGAAAAAGTTTCCCTAAAAAGTAATGGCCACAACCCTAGATAAATTTCCTCCAATATTTTAAGGAGCAATTGCCTTTTCGACCCCTCTACTTTGATCTTGTTTCATTTTATTTCCTTTACTATAAAAATATACGGTTTACCTCTCCTACTTGTTATAAATTGAAAAATGTTGTATTTTGTTTAACTTAATAAAATAAGCTAGAAGATGAAGGTTACTTTTCCAGCTAAATTTTAAACAAAATGGACTAACATACCCTTTATTTTAACATTTTATTTTATTTTCTCTTTATTTAAAAAAAAAAAATAGAGAGAGAGAGAAAATTTTAATTTTTCCTTTTATTATTATTAAATATTAATTTAAAAATAATAAAAAAATTATCTATTATGTATATATATATTTTTCAATAAAACATAAATATCACCCTTTAATCAAGAGTATAAAGAGATGATGTTTAAGATTTTTAAATTAAAAAAATTAAAATAAAAACAAAACCAAAATACAAGTAAAATGCAATTAAGCCAAAATTTTAACTTAACAGTGGATTAGCAGAAGCTACACTATTTTTCATTGCAGTTTATTAACAAATCAAATAATATAATTCATTAACATGTTTAACATTGTTTTCTGGCGATTGTTGGTCACTAGAGAAGGAGAAGGGGAAAGGAGGAGGGCGAAAAATTTTAAAAAAGAAAAAAAGAGACAAAGAAATGTGTTAATAATTTAAAGGGTAAAATAATAATTGAATTAAATTATTTTTTAATAGATGTAGGGGGTAGCAAATGGGGAATAAAATTCATGCATTTGTCAAGGACTACACTAACCTTGGTGCAACCCCTTTCAGTTTGAAATCAGGTTCAAAATCTAATCTAAGGCCCTCATTACATTTAACATATGAAATAGCTCTTACATATGCACGTATGGAACAAACGAAAATCAATAACACGTAATGAACAAAGCACACATTTTAACAACTGTTGTTGAATTTACACAGTTTTTCCTCAAAAAAAAAAACACTTCATGTCTCCTGAAAAACTGCATACTACCGGTCGACCCCGTCATTATGTTCTTCTTTCGATTCCCCCAGCTTTTGTAATTCAGCACAATCTAAGTGTATCTTGAATTTGACACATCGTACACACTCAAATATGCCGACATCATCAGGCCAGTGAATAGATTTACCGCAAAAGTCGCACGTGGAGTCCCATTCGGGTTTGACAAAGGCAAGAGGATGGGGGTGCCACATGATGTTTATGGTTGCCCCGTACTTCAAGTTTACTTTTCGATCAAAATAGCAGAAGAGGTGAATGGATTGGTCGCACTTGGTACAGTGGTAGAACCATTTATTAGGATTCAACTCTTCCTCACATATTTCACAGAAATACTCGGAAGGATGGTCCATGAGAGGGTGATAGGTGAGCTCAAATGGGTGCTTGTCGTAGCGGTGTTCTATGGTGTGTGGCAACTGTACACAAATGTTGTCTATACAGAAATTACAACTCTCGCATTGGTACATGCATGTCAAGTTGGACAAGCGACATACATGGCATTCTTTGTATGATAACCCTTCTTCCCTTTTAAGAAGATGATTGGATGGGTGAGCTTTGTGGGTGATGGGGATTGGTAGAAAAGCACATTTAAGATCCAGGTAGTAGTTGCAATTTTCACAGGTGTAGGTGAAACCATTGCACCTTCTTTTGCAAGCTTTACATTCAAACAAACCAAAAGATTTGGGACCCTCAGGTTGGAGCACGAGTGGGTGTTTTGGGTGAAATGGATGGTTTTGCAACTCAGTGGGTAAAAAGGCGCAATCTTTATGAAGAAAGTAATCGCAAAGAATACAACCATAAAACGAAGTTGATTTCGATATGATCTGTAAACACCCACTACAAAATCTTCTATCACCATAAATAGTAGTAGTAGTAGTAGTAGTCATTGTCTTGTGATTGATTAGTTCAGAAGTTGATCCCACCTTATTTTGATCATTCAAAAGGATCAACGGATGATCAACGTGACAGAAATGGTTAATCATCTTATTATCATCTTTTCCATTTGTATCATCACGAAGTTCCATTTTTTCAAGAAAATGGCCTATAGTCCAACTTGATTCATCGGCCACTGGCAAACAAATAACATCTGGATGATTAACCTCTTCAGCCACCTTTCCACTACCATATTCTTGCAAAAAAAAAGGGTTTGGGGGTTGTTAGGGAGGATATATAAATTCTTATTATAACATATTACACCTCTTTTAAAACATAAAAGGACAATCCGGGATAGAAAAACTCTTGCCACCGTAGGGTATAGAGGGGGTCATATACACAATCTTACTCCTATTAAGGAATCTTTTTCCAAGATATAAAGCCGAGACGTCTCGGTCACAATTGAACAACCTTGCGATTACGATTGTACCCAAGACTCATCCTCTATGCATCTTCAGAACATGACAACAGTTAAATGAATACCCAAGATGGTTGGTCTGGTTGGAAATGAGAGATAATCTCTCCCTTATCAAGCAGTGATGAATCCCTTATCGCTTGTGTTACCTTTTAGGGATTTACCGAGTCGAGACGAGTATTAAGTGTTCAAGTTTGGTTTGTTTATTTTTCTTAATATTCGAGTTCGAACCGAACCTTAAATCTTATGTTCAAACTTGATCCGTTTAATAATCGAATTGTTTGCGAGCTTACTTGGATTTTTTTTAATTTGTTTATTAACTAAATTTTAATGCTTAACAACCATTAACTAATATATCTTTTTCAATAAAATAAATTGTTTATACTTATTTCTTGAAAATTTATATACAAAATTCAAATATTTAATTCAGTAACGAATCAAAACATAAAAATTATAAATAATCAATGTAAAATTACCAATAATGAGTTTACTATAATAATTAAATCGGTTAAATAGAAATTTATAAAATTAAATGAATTAAACTCTAGAATAATTTGAAATGTAAAATTGTACGAAATCCAAAATTTTATTTTATTATATTTTCATTAAAAATAAAATATTTTAATTTTATATTAACGAGTCAAATTCGAGCATATAACTTTTGTTTATTTAATAAACGAGTTTAATTAAAAAATTGAGCTTAGTTCATTTATTACATAAACGAGGTATTATCGAACCGAGCTCAAGTAGTTCACGAATAATTTGATTCATTTATAGCTCTAATAAAGTCTAGGGCAATCCTTCACTTTGAAGGTGTCTTTTGAGAGTGAGTTAGGCCCACTGAGTTTTTACAACCCACGTTTTGATCTTCCTAGGAGCATTCCATCGGTAAAACCCCCGAATGCACCAATTCGATGTGGAAAGTGGACCCTTAAGATCATCTGGGAAGGTGATTAATTGGGTAGTGGAAAACTCACCTTATTGTCTAAAAAAATAATAATAAAACAAAATAAAATAGTTTAATGAATTCAAAACAGAGAAAAATAGATTGGGGTTACCTTGAGGGGGTGTAGTCCATTTCCCAATTGCACACTTCACATGGGCAAAGTGCCGGCATCCACTACAGCTGTACAACCATATGTTCGACGACATTTTACGACCGCAGATGTTGCAAGGATACTCAAAATTCGAGTACTCTTTTGGAAAAGCATATTCAAGAGTGAGGGGGTGACCATGAAGATCAGGGCGTTCAATGGTGGTCGGCAACACAGCACAATCTTGATGAAGCCAGAATCGAGGGCAGATGGTGCACTGATAGGAGAGGCCGTCGTCGTGTTTTGTGCGGCAACCAATACATTTGAACGAGGCGGGCACCGGCAGAGGAGTCAAGGGGTGCTGGTGACTTGGGTGCTTCATCAGGTGGCTTGGGTGCTTGATTAACTCAGCGGCACAGTCTAGGTGGAGGTAAATGTACTCACAGAGTTCACACCAGTAGACGAAACCCCCGCAATCTCTGTTGCAAGCACGGCACCTGGGCTTTTTCTTAAGAACCAAACACATGGTGAGGGGGTGACGAGGGTGGAGTGGGTGCTCGGTGATCTCGCTTGGCAAGCCGTGGCACCATTTGTGGAGCTTAAATTCACAGCCATGGCTGCTGCAACTGTACAAAGGATTGCCCGGAAATATGGGTAATTCACACCACTTGCAGTACCAAACGCTCTCGTTGACACCGTACTGCTTTTGTTCCTCAATGAACACCAATGAATCGCGATGGTTAAACAAATGGCTAAGTAATGGGCCGTCTGTGTCCTCGCTAAAATCGTCGCGGCACTGTTTGTGGAGCTTAAATCCACAGCCATGGCTGCTGCAACTGTACACAGGATCGCCCTGGTTAATGGGGTAATCACACCAGGCGCAGAACCAAGTGCTCTCTTTAACAACGTACTGCTGTTGTTCCTCCACCAATGAATCGCGATGGTTAAGCAAATGGTTCAGGTTTAAGAACGGCATCTCTCTCTCTCTCTCTCTCTCTCTCTCTCTCTCTCTGAAAAAATGACGAAGGAATTCTCTCTCTACTGGAGCTAGTGATAGCTCTCTGCTAAATACCTATCATTTTTTCCTCTTTTTCCTTTTTCTTTCTTTTTCTTTTTTCTTTTTCTTTTTCTTTTCCTTATAGGTTTTAATACTTCATTTCTCTTTGAAAGCCATGGGTTACGCTTCAAAAGCATGAAGCAGGGTGCCTCAAGTCATTCGTGGACGCAGGATTTGGGTATTAGTGGGACAAATATAAAATATAAGGGTAGTTTTAACATTTATTATAAGTTGAAGAGGACTAATATGTATATATTTGTGCACCTATATATAAGATATACAAAAAGTGGGGGTAGTTTTTTGAAATTTGAAAGCCATGGGTTAGGATTAAAAATTGGGGTGACTGAAGTCGTGGGAGGACGCAGGATTTGGGTGTTAGCGGGACAAATATAAAATATAAGGGTAGTTTTAACATTTTCCTAAGTTGAAGAGGGTGAATATGTATATATTTAGATACCTGTGTATAAAATATACAAAGAATGGGAGTGCTTCTTAAAAGTTTGGGGGATGGTTGACAGTTGCCACCCCTCGTTCCCTTGGGTCTGCCACTGCCTTAGGTGAGGTTTGTTTAGTGTTTATGTTCCCAAACAGTTGGAACAAAAACAAAAATTTAGAAATAATTATGTTTTATTTCTAAAAAGCATATTATTTTTTTTGGCTCTTACATTTCGAATTTTGTTTCCAATTTTTAGGGAACATAAACAAAAACCAGGCAACAAAAAACAGAGATGGAAACAATGAAGGTCGGGGCGGTGAGGTCTCTTTTTTTACACTTGTAGCCCCCGTATTTATATTAAATACATCATATAGACACCCTCTAAAAAGTTTAGGATCAATGAAAACATAGACTGTCTAGGAATCCTGGTTGTATCGAGCCTGTGAAGGCTCCGATGGCTTTTAATTAGGGATGGCAACGGCTTAATTTTGAATTGATTTCACTAAAAATTAAAATAAAAACAGTTGGTATAATACCAAACCCAAAATCGAACCGTAAACGGCCTATTTTTAAAAATCAGTTTTTAAAATTGAAACCGCGAACCCATTAAGATTTTTTTATATATTTAATTTTCTCTAGCAAACAAGTTCGTATATTCAAAAACAAAAATATACTAAAATATAAAACATGAATTCTAAACAAAATCAAAATCAAACCACAAAATCATTATCATTAAGGGCGTGTTTGACACCGTGGAATTGGAAGGCTCGTATCTATTTCTAATTCCGTGGACCTCAATCTCTTATTTTGAAATCCACAACACAACTAAAAAAATTTCTAAAGTTGGTCTTTGGAATTCGAACCATTAAGGGAGGGGGGGGAATCCTCCCTACCAATTCATCGTCTTTGTCCTCGTTTCACATCTCTTTCTTTCTCATTCAAACTTTGACGACAATGATGAAATATTCTCTCTCTAAAACTTATCTGATTTTACTTTTTAAGAAATGACAGATTAATCTATTACCTAAGATTTAATATAGAAAGTAGACAATTGAAGATTTATTATCTTATTTTTTTAATGTATTTAATGTATTACCTAAGATTTAATGTAGAAAGATAATATTTTTTTTTAGAAAATGGCGTATACCCTTAGTAGGGTTTATACTACTAACTTCTCTTGTCGTTTTTTCGAAATAAAAATTTATTATTTAGGCAATGGAAGATTTATTATCTTTCTTTCTTTCTTTTTTAATTTGTTAAAAATAAAGGGATAGAAAAGAATATGAGTAAAAAATATTTCTCTTTAAAAATGGGGTGTTTGCAAATTTTAAAAAAATATATATATATTTAAAATAAAAAAAATAAAAAATTTATGTCTTTTTACCAAAAAAAAAAAAAAAAAATCAAAGGGGTAACCTATATTTTACAAATAAAGTGGGAGGTTAGGGGTTTTGGAATTTTGTGGCTTTAGACGAAATAACAGATGAGATAAATGATATAAACCCTTTCATACTAAATATATCATATAGTTGATCTAAAATTTTTTGAATCAATGAAACATAGAAAGTCTAAAAATTGAAAAAAAAAAATTCCAAGAAGTTTTGCAGTAAAATGTTAATACATCAGCTTACGTGTACCTCAACTAATCACCTTTAAAGGTGATTTTAAGGATACACTTTTTCAAACCAGGTTGATACATTAAGAATTAAATTCAAGATTTAATTTTTGAAATATTTTTATAAAAAAATTGAATCCTAATTGACAAAAAATAAATACATAAAAATAATCCTCCCCTTTACAAATCGGACTAACATTTCTCATATAAAAATCACAAATCTAATAGGAGAAGATTTGTTTTTCCAAAAGACAATGCTAGTAAGATCTACTTTACTCCTAATCAATTATAGCTAACCCAAGAAGTCAGGTTAAATACTCTAATCACTTCTGAGGGCAATTTTAAGGGTATATTCTCCCACATTGACCTGGTGCGTTCAGAATTAAATTTAAGATTTAATTTGTAGAGTGTTTTTTTGGGAAAATTGAATCTTAATTGACAAAAAAAAAAAAAAAAAAAAAAAAAAAAAAAAATCCCTTTTACAAATCAGACTAACATTTCTTAAATAAAAATCGTAAATCTAATAGGAGAAGATTTGTTTTTCCAAAAGACAATGCTAGATCTACTTTACTACTAATCAATTATAGAAAACCCAAGCACTCAAGTTAAGTATTCTAATCAATTATAGCAAACCCAAGCATTCAAGTTAAGTATTCTAATCAATTATAGCAAACCCAAGCATTCAAGTTAAGTATTCTAAAAAGGGTTACCTTTGGATAGAAAAAGATATTGATGGCTCTATGCTAAATTACTATTAGTTTTTCTTCTTTTTAAACCCCTTTTTTTTTTTTTTCTCTCTTTTTCTTTTTCTTTTTCTTTTTTTTTTCTCTCTTTTTCTTTTTTTATTTTCTCCCTATCGATTCATCATCTTTGTCCTCATTTCACATCTCTTTCTTTCTCATTCAAACTTCGACGACAATGATAAAATATTCTCTCTCTAAAACTTATATGATTTTACTTTTTAAGAAATGACAGATTAACCTATTACCTAAGATTTAATATAGAAAGTAGAAAATGGAAGATTTATTATCTTTTTTTTTAATGTATTTAATGTATTATCTAAGATTTAATGTAGAAAGATAATATTTTTTTTAGAAAATGGTGTATACCCTTAGCAGGGTTTATACTACTAACCTCTCTTGTTATTTTGTCCAAATAAAAATTTATTATTTAGGCAATAAAAGATTTATTATCTTTTTTCTTTTTTTTAATTTGTTAAAAATAAAGGGATAGAAAAGAATATGAGTAAAAAATATTTCTCTTTAAAAATGGGGTGTGTGCAAAAAATTTTTAAAAAAAAATTAAAAAATTAAAAAAAAAAAAAAAAAAAAAAAAAGGACATTTATGTCTTTTTACCAAAAAAAAAAATGATTAAAGGGGGTAACCTATATTTTTCAGATAAAGTGGGAGGTTAGGGGTTTTGGAGGTTTGTGGTTTTGGATAAAATGATTAGATAAAATAAGTGGTATAAACCCCTTCATATTAATATATACCTAAAAAAAATTTCAATCAATGAAACATAGAAAGTCTAGAAATTGCAAATTTTTTTCCAATAAGTTTTACGGTAAAATGTGAATGGATCAGATTACGTGCACCTCAACTAATCATCTCTAAAGGTGATATTAAGGATATACTTTTTCATACTAGCCTAATACATTCAAGATTTAATTTTTGAAATATTTTCTAAAAAAAAAAAAAATGAATCCTAATTGACAATAAATAAATAAAAATAACTCTCCCCTTTACAAATCGGACTACTATTTCTCATATAAAAACCAAAAATCTAGTAGGAGAAGATTTGTTTTTTCAAAAGACAATGTTAGTAAGATCTACTTTACTCCTAATCAATTATAGCTAACCCAAGAAGTCAAGTTAAATACTCTAATCACTTCTGAGGACAAATTTAAGGGTACATTCTCCCACACTGATCTGGTGTGTTCAGGATTAAATTCAAAATTTAATTCGTAGAGTGTTTTTTGGGAAAATTGTATCTTAATTGACAAAAAAAAGAAAAAAAAAATCCCTTTTACAAATGGGACTAACATTTTTTAAATAAAAATCGCAAATCTAATAGGAGAAGGTTTGTTTTTCCAAAAGACAATGCTATTAAGATCTACTTTACTCCTAATCAATTATAGCAACCCCAAGCATTCAAGTTAAGTATTCTAAAAAGGGTTACCTTTGGATAGAAAAAGATATTGATGGCTCTATGCTAAATTACTATAAGTTTTTCTTCTTTTTTAACCTTTTTTTTTTTTTTCTCTCTTTTTCTTTTTCTTTTCTTTTTTTTCTTTCTCCCTATCGATTCATCATCTTTGTCCTCGTTTCACATCTCTTTCTTTCTCATTCAAATTTTGACGATAATGATGAAATATTCTCCCTCTAAAACTTATCTGATTTTACTTTTTAAGAAATGACAGATTAACCTATTACCTAAAATTTAATATAGAAAGTAGAAAATGGAAGATTTATTATCTTTTTTTTTAATGTATTTAATGTATTATCTAAGATTTAATGTAGAAAGATAATATTTTTTTTTAGAAAATGGTGTATACCCTTAGTAGGGTTTATACTACTAACCTCTCTTGTCATTTTGCCCAAATAAAAATTTATTATTTAGGCAATGAAAGATTTATTATCTTTTGTTTTTTTTTTTAATTTGTTAAAAATAAAGGGATAGAAAAGAATATGAGTAAAAAATATTTCTCTTTAAAAATTGGGTGTTTGCAAATTTTTTTTAAAAATTAAAAAAAAAAAAAAAAAAAAAAAAAAAAAGGACATTTATGTCTTTTTACCAAAAAAAAATTATCAAAGGGGGTAACCTATATTTTTCAAATAAAGTGGGAGGTTAGGGGTTTTGGAGGTTTGTGGTTTTGGACAAAATGACAAATAAGATAAGTGGTATAAACCCTTTCATACTAAATATATACCTAAAAATTTTTGAATCAATGAAACATAGAAAGTCTAGAAATTGCAAAAAAATTTCCAATAAGTTTTACGGTAAAATGTGAATGGATCAGATTACGTGCACCTCAACTAGTCACCTCTAAAGGTGATGTTAAGGATACACTTTTTCACACCAGCCTGATACATTCAGGATTAAATTCAAGATTTAATTTTTAAAATATTTTCTAAAAAAAAATTGAATCCTAATTGACAATAAATAAATAAAAATAACTCTCCCCTTTACAAATCGAACTACTATTTCTCATATAAAAACCAAAAATCTAATAGGAGAAGATTTGCTTTTCCAAAAGACAATGTTAGTAAGATCTACTTTACTCCTAATCAATTATAGCTAACCCAAGAAGTCAAGTTAAATACTCTAATCACTTCTGAGGGCAATTGTAAAGGTACACTCTCCCACACTGACCTGGTGCGTTCAGAATTAAATTCAAGATTTAATTCGTAGAGTGTTTTTTGGAAAAATTGAATCTTAATTGACAAAAAAAAAAAAAAAAATGCCTTTTACAAATCGGACTAACATTTCTTAAATAAAAATCGCAAATCGAAGATTTGTGTTTTCCAAAAGACAATGCTAGTAAGATCTACTTTACCCCTAATCAATTATAGCAAACCCAAGCATTCAAGTTAAGTATTCTAAAAAGGGTTACCTTTGGATAGAAAAAGATATTGATGGCTCTATGCTAAATTACTATTAGTTTTTCTTCTTGTTTTGACCTTTTTTTATTTCTCTTTTTTTTTTTTTTTTTTTTTTTCTGTTTTTTTTCTTTTTCCCTAGAATATAGCCCATCCTCTCTCTCTCTCCATCTCTCTCTAGAACAGTTGATGAAGGAATTCTTGAGTCTTGAGCAATGGCCTAATAACTGATGATACTGATGGCTCTCTGCTAAATTACTATTATTTTTTATTCTTTTTTTTTCTTTTACTTTTTATTTTTTATTTTTCCCTAGATCCATCCTCTCTACCATCTTCACAAAAATGACAAGAAAACATTAGCGAATTCGTAGATTTATTTTAAACTGTTATTATTGAGATTTAACATAAAAAAAAATGTTAGAGAATTTTAGATTTGATTCAAACTGCTATTATGGATTTGTTTATGTTTTATAACTAAATGGCTACTTAGTTTAATTAAATTTTTAATCTATATGTTTATAATAGTTATTTGGTATTTCTCTTTGAACCCAGATTTACCGTTTATTGTTGAATCTATATTTTTCGGTGATATTTATATGATGATCTAAACGTTACTTTTTTGAAAATGTAAACTTGTGGGGCTTTTTTCCACCTTTAGATTTTCAAAATAAAAATTTTATCTCCTCCCAATCCTCCTTCAGTGAGGATAAATAAAAATTAATTAATTAGGGAATTTTCCAAATACATTTCCACCACATTCGAACAAACCCTCTAAAATTTTAACCTACTATTTAATTAGCATCAGCTACATTATTTTTCACATAATTAATTTACATTAAAAAAACGATAATTTAGTTTAAAAACATATACTAATATAAACTCCGCGAGGTTTATAAATTGTCGGTCTTGTAGGTTTTACACTCAATTTTTGCTTTGCCCTTAGAAGTTCACATACTGATACAACTCATTTTACGTTAAAAATTTATTAATAATATTTTTAACTTTTGCAGGATTGAAAAACTGTGAAATTTAAAAGACTAAATATAACATTCTACAAATTTTTAGAGTCTAAATAAATATACACCCTAGGGGATGAATATGAAAGTTTTCCTTAATATTCATGACAAATATGGTGATTACCGTATTTGTCATGAAAATGTAATTGCCATATTTGTCATGAAAATGTAATTTCCGTATTTCAAGGAATAGAAATAAGGGGGGGGTGGGGGGGGGGGGGGGGGGGGGTTGCGGGGGGCTGTTCAGTGATATTGAGAGGAAATAGGGATGGGGAACTGGGGTTGATAACCTGGCCAACTCCGATTTCAAGTCAACGATATTCAAACCGGTGTTATGATGTCCGGCTTAAAAAAAATAAAAAGATAAAAATAAATCATATGACCGGGGTTAGTTATCCTGGTTTTAACATTTTTATTTATTTAATGTCAGTGTTGAGAACACTGGCTTCATAAATCCGGTGTTTCCAACACCAGCTAACTCTCTTTTGATAAATGAGTTTAAAATGGTGTTTTTTCATAAATTAAGTTTCTAATTTATATTTTTTATGTAAACAACTCGATGATGTATCTAAGGAAAAGAAAAAAGAAATAAAGAAAAATAAAAAAAAAATAAAGAAAAAGAAATAACAAAAAAGGAAGAAAAAAATGATACCTCTTTAGGAGAGAGCTATCACTAGCTCCAGTTATTTAACAACTAAATTAAACAAATAATAGGTATTTTAATTTTATATTTTTCTAATTATCAAATTTTCAGGGGCCAAAGTGTATATTTTTAATTAAATAGCTAAATTAGAAAATTAAATTAACTAAAAATGTAATATGTTGATTTATATTTTCCTACACATGTGAAAGGGACGAAAGTGTAATTTTTAATTTAACAACTAAATTAACAAATTAAATAAATACATTTTAAATTAAATAACGAAATTAAAAAATGAAACTAACTAACAATTTATTTTAAAACAATAGGTTGAATATTTAATATTTTTCTAATTGAAAAAATTTCAAGGGCCAAAGTGTATATTTTCCTACACATGTGAAAGGGGCGACAGTGTAATTTTTAATTTAATAACTAAATTAACAAATTAAACAAAATAATAGGTATTTTAATTTTATATTTTTCTAATTATCAAATTTTCACGGGCCAAAGTGTATATTTTTAATTAAATAGCTAAATTAAAAAATTAAACTAACTAAAAATATAATATGTTGATTTATATTTTTCTACACATGTGAAAGAGACGAAAGTGTAATTTTTAATTTAAAAACTAAATTAACAAATAAAACAAAATAATAGGTATTTTAGTTTTATATTTTTCTAATTATCAAAATTTCAGGGGCCAAAATATATTTTAATTAAATAGCTAAATTAGAAAATTAAACTAACTAAAAATGTAATATGTTGATTTATATTTTCATACACATGGGCGAAAGTGTAATTTTTAATTTAACAACTAAATTAACAAATTAAATAAATACATTTTAAATTAAATAACAAAATTCAAAAATGAAACTAACTAACAATTTATTTTAAAACAATAGGTTGAAAATTTTATATTTTTGTAATTGAAAAAATTTCAGGGTCCAAAGTGTATATTTTTCTACATATGTGAATGGAGACAAAGTGTAATTTTTAATTTAACAACTAAATTAACAAATTAAACTAACCAACTAATTAAACAACTAAACCAACAAATTAAATTAACAAAACAAACAAACTAACTAATATTTATTTTAAAATAATATATTAAAAATTTATATTTTCTAGTTGTTAAACTTTTAGGGGTCAAAGTGCATATTTTTTAATTAAATAGCTAGAGTAAAAAATTAAACTAACTAACTAACATTTTTTTTAAATAATATATTATTTTATATTTTCTTAACATGTGAAAATGGCCAAAGTATAATTTTTAATTCAACAATTAAATTAACAAATTAAACTAACCACTAACTAACAAATAAAGGTAAAAATATACTAATTAAATTAACAAATAATTTAAAAAAAACGTTAAAAATATACTAACCTGTGAATAGAGGAGTAGAAGTCTGAATAGAAGAAGTGTAATTAGAACAAAAAATATCAAAAATGAAGAACAAATGAGAGAAGGAGCAAATGAGAAGTGTAAATTTTTAATGAAATCCGGCAAGTGATATTTATAGGCAAAGTTGTGCACATATCCCGAATTTTTAAATTTCAAATTAAAGTATACCTATAAACCTATATAGGCAAAAGAAGGCAGCTTTGGCCGGTCAAACAACCGGCCAAAGCAGACGGCGACCAGCCGTGCTAACGGCTGGTCGCCGTTTAAGTGATCCCGCCCTTCACAAGGGCGGGATCACATTTAATAAAAAAAAAATTAATTAATTTGATCCCGCCCTTCACAATAAAAAAAAAATTGCTGATTCCCGCCCTTGTGAAGGGCGGGATCAATTAAATTATTTTTTTTTTATCCCCGCCGTTTACAAGTGCGGGATAAAAAAAAATAAAAAAAAATCGATTTCGCCCTTTTGAAGGGCAAAATGCATTACTCCGGTAATTAAATTAAAAGGTGAATGGTTTCAGTAATTTTGTTTTTTTTTTTAATATTTAATAGGTAAACAACTCATTTTCCAAATACATTTTCACCACATCCGAACAAACCTTCTAAAAATTTTAACCTGCTGTTTAATTAGCATAAGCTACATTATTTTTCACATAATTAATTTACATTTGAAAAAACGATAATTTAGTTTAAAAACATATACTAATATAACACCAGGAGGTTTATAAATTGCTAGTCTTGTAGGTTTTACAGTCAATCTTTGCTTTGCCCTTAGATTTGTCACTTGTTTCAGCTACGTCGTCCTTCAGTTCTTGATCAGTACAAGAGTTTTCAAGGGTAGAATTGTCCATACGTTTAATGGCCTTTTTGGTACTCGAATCATTGGCGAAAGTTCCACTACAGTTATGAATAATCAGAAACTTTAAAGCCCTGTTTGTTTAATGTTTTGTTTCTAGATTTTTTTGTATTCTTGAAAAATGATGAACATAAATATAAAAATAATAAACAAAAAAAAAAAAATTTGCGCTCTGTTCTCAGATTTTTAGAACAATTTTTTTGGAACAGAAATAAAATATTCTCATTTTTCTATTTCATTCCTAATTTTGTGGAAATAGAGACATACATTTGGTAGCAGAAACCTAAACAAACGCCACCATAATTTTTTTGGCAATTTTGTATGTTTATATAAATTTGTTCCGAAAATTGAAAGTAGATTTCTTATTTTACCTTTAATTTGAAAAATCCTCCTACCCAATTGCAACTTGTGTTTTAGTCTCGCGTATTAAAAAAAAAAAAATTACTGGTTGAACCCATAATTAGACCTCACCGGATTTACTGTGCACCGATTAGTCCCAAATTCGATTACCGTACATTTTTCGGTGACCGATTTGTCCTCCGTTTTATGTGGAACCGATTTCCATTTTGAATCCGGTTTTTCAGTTGTGAAAACATACTATAAATACCAAATCATGGCGATTTTTCATAATATAAGTTGCATTTCGAATTTCAAAATCAAGAAATTGCCATGGACGCAGAGGAGAATAATCGAATCAGAGCAGTTATGGAAAGGCAATTGATGAATTATTTGAGGTCGATCAACAACAGGTAAACACACATCCTCATTTGATATATGTCAATCGTTGTAATTTTACAAATATCTTGATATCAAGTTAGGGTTTTTTCGACAACAAGTGTAATAAAGATCTAGTTTTTGGTTAATGAAGTTTTTGTTGTCGAACATACGTGTACGAAAATGCTTTACGAACGGATGATAACAGTGTTTTTAGTTGTGGATCGACATATATAGTAGTTTTTTGATGATTCAGGTTGACTCACAAGCACACACGTCATATGCAAAATGGAATGCAGTACATAACGCACATAACATTGTACATATAGCGAGTTACATGTAACATAAGTATAATTGTGTGTTGATGCACATAAACGTTGTACATGTAGCGTGTTACATTCTTATGACGTGTTACATTTTAACAAGAATTAATGTGCATGTTACATGTAACATAAGCATAATTGTGTGTTGATGCACATAACGTTGTATATAGCGTGTTACATTTTAACAAGAAAAGGTGCGTGTTACATGTAACATAAGCAAAACTGTGTGTTGACACACATAATGTTTGTACCTATAACGTGTTACATTTTTAGGGCGTGTTACATTTTAACAAAAATGGCGTGTTACATGTAACAATAAACATAACTGTGTGTTGATATTACATTTTAACATCATTTTTAAGAACGGAGACGTGTTACATGTAACATCGATATATAACAGTGTGTTATATGGTGATATTACATGTAACATATTTATTTTGCCAAAAGAGAGGGGGATCATTTGTTCTGATGGTTATTAGTATGTTAGCAGGGAACATTTTTCTATTGCAGGCACGTGCAAGTACGAGGGAGTGAATGCAGTTTTGAGGATTGCCAACAACAACATTAGTGATTTGTGTAACAAGATTGTGAGCAAATGGCCCGAATTAGCTAAGTCAAAATTTGACTTGTCATACGCATTGCATGGCTATTCTAATTGCATGATTGCTGACCAAAGCGACTTTGAGGAGATGATGTTGCTAACAGTGCATCAGAATATTGAGTTGTTGGATATATACATCCAGAGAAGACTGAACGATTCTAGCGGATCGAATGGTGCATCAACAAGTGCCACTACACTGTTAAACAATAGCGGAGACAGCGAAGACGAACTTGATTATATAGGTAGTTATGGCAACATATTGCAGCGGAGTAACGACAAGATATTATGTCATCTCAGTAGGCTAATGGGATTCAAGAGGAGGGTCAAAAATTCAGAGGCGGAACAAGCGAATTTCGGGATGTATTGAAAAAATATGCAATTGAGATTGGATTCAATTTCTGTAATTTAAAAAACGACAAGTGAGCATGACAGCTGCATGTACACTTAGAGAGGAAAAGAAATGCCCATGGTTTGTGCACGGACGTGTAATGCGGGAAAATGGTATATTCTACATCCGGATTGGTAAACAAACACACATGTGGATCTGCTTTCCGCAAAAACAAAAACAAACGAATGAGCTCGGAGATTGTTTCTGGTTGTTTGACTGATGACGTATGGACACACATATTTAGTAATGGACGCACATGTATCATTGTCATGGACACACATATTCATTAATGTTTACATGGATGTTATATGTAACATTTTATAACTCCACACACCCTGGATATAGAATTATTGGCATGGACACAACGTGCAAATGTTACATATAACATGAATGAAATCATCGTCATGGACACATACTCAGTAATGTTACATGGATGTTACATGTAACATTATTTTTTTGCACACCATAGATGTATGCATCGTGTAAACAAATGTTACATTAACATAATTATAAAACAGATGGCATGAATTTTTTACAGATCTTTTTAACTGTTACATGTAACATCAGTTACATCAAGTAAAAAATCTCCAAAAAATGCGATTAACACTTCATTTCGAAGAGAATCAAACACACATAATTTAGTGTTTCAATTTTTACGTTTTTGCATACGGAAATATGAGATAAAAACAATATAGAGTGTCCGCCATATATTAAAATCGTTACCATAATTAGATCTTGAAAAACAGGGGAGTTAAACGAGATTCCAGGGATGTTCAGTGTGAGGCGCAGCAGGGGCATTTTTGTCACTAAAATGGCAAAAGGATCAGGCGGTGCAAGAAAATGTGAGAAGGTTTAATTGGTAGTTTTTGCGCCTTTTAGGACTGTTTAGTCAACGCCCCTAAAACAAATGAAAGGTCGAATACACGTGCTTGTACTCTCACGCTCTTCTCTCTCTCTCTACTAGAAAAGTTGATGAAGAATTTTTAGCATTGGCCCAATAACTGGAGCAAGTGATAGCTCTCTCCTAAAAAATCATTTTTACTTTTTCTTCTTTTTTTTTCTTTTTTTTTTTTTTCTTTTTCCTTTTTCTTTATTTCTCCATCTTTTCTTTTCTTTTTTTTCTTTTTTTTTTTTTTTCTTTTCTTTTTTTTTTTTTCCCTTTTTCTTTATTTCTTTTTTCTTTTCCTTTGATACATCATCAAGTTGTTTACATAAAAAATAAATTAAGAACTTAATTTCTAAAAAAACACCATTTTAAACTTATTTATCAAAAGAGAGTTAGTTGGTGTTGGGAACACCGGATTTATGAAGCCGGTGTTCCCAACATGACATTAAATAAAAAAAAATGTTAAAACCAGATAACTAACTTAGTTATATGATTTTTTTTTTAAATCCGGAGTCATAACACCGGTTTGAATATCGCTGACTTGAAATCGGAGTTGGCCGAGGTTATGAACCCCGGTTTCCCATCCTATTTCCTCTCACCCCCGCCCCGGTGACAAATATAGCAAATTACATTTTCATGACAAATATGGCAATTACATTTTCTTCACAATACGGTAATCACCATATTTGTCATGAATATTAAGGAAAATTTCATTTTCATCCCTAAAGTATAGGGTGTATATTTATTTAGACTCTAAAAAAATTTGTATAATGTTATATTTAGTCTTTCAAATTTCACATTTTTTCAATCCTGCAAAATTAAAACTATTATTAATAAATTTTTAACGTAAAATGAGTTGTACTCAGTATGTGAATTTCTAGTAGTGATATTTTTATCATTTAATCGTTCTATTGAATATAAAATGTTTTCTCTTAGTCTTATCTCACAACAAACGTTGTCAGATATAGGTTAAAATAAACGCTTTAGGTTTAATGGAGCGACAAAATGACGAAAATAACTCTCATTAAGTTATATGTTGAGGACAACCTATTTCCCATACAAAATCTTTAAGTGTTCCTAATTTTACAAGATTGAAATAAATGTAAAACTTTAAAGATTAAATGTGCAAAAACAAGTTATAATACTAAAAGATTAGAATCGACAAAAAGATTTGGCAAATATCAAATTCGGCAAATCGCTACTAGAAGTTCACGTATAATCATTTTACGTTCAAAAATTATTAATAATATTTTCAATTTTGCATAATTGAAGAAACTGTTAAATTTGAGAGACTAGGTATAAAGCTCTATAAATTTTAGAGTCTAAATAAACATAAACGCTACATTATAGGGACGAAAATGTAATTGTTCCTTAATATTCCTGACAAATATGATAATTACCGTATTTGTCATGAAAATGTAATTATCACATTTGTCACTGTTTTCAAGGAATAGAAATAGAAAAAGGGGCAGCGGTTTCGTTGTGCTATATAATTTCACGATTTCGAGCCTTAGATGAAATTTTTTTGTTAACCCTTCAAATGATGATTTATCTAATGGTACAAAATTATGTGTTTCTTGAGTATTAGACTTTGAAAATTTCATAACTCTGGGTCTGAAATAAATTTCTTCATTACCAATTCAAATGATGATTTATCATATGGGAACAAAATCGAGATTTGTGGGCAGCTTTTTAAAATTTCACGAGTATGAATTTTCAAAAAAAATTATAAATTTAAATTTTTTATGTGCAATATAACCTTTGAAAATTTCACAATTTGGAATCCTAGATGAATTTTTTTTGTTACTCATTCGAATGATGATTTATCCTAATTGTACAAAATTGGGGTGTTTTCTGAGTGTTAGGCTTTTGAAAATTTCACAATTTTGGGTCATAAATGAATTTCTTCAATTACCCACTCAAATGATGAATTATCATATGGGAACAAAAAGGAGAGGTTTTGCGGGCGTTAGCCCTTCAAAATTTCACAAGTTTGGAAATTCCAAAAATTAGCTTAATTTGGATTTTTTCAGCATGCTATTTTCCCTTTGAAAATTTCACGATTTTGAGTCTCAGATGATTTTTTTCTATTACCTTTTGAAATGATGATTTATCCTAATGGTACGTAATTTGGGTGTTTTGGGAGTTCTAGGCTTTGAAAAATTCACAATTTTGGGTCCAAATTGAATTTTTTTCAATTAACCATTCAAAAGATAGACTACCGTATGGAAATAAGGAATAGAAATAAGGGGATAGGGAACTCGGTTCATAACCCCGGTTTCAAAAAATTCAGTGATATTGAAGCCGGTGTTATGAACACCGGCTTCAAAGAATAGAAAAACAAAATAAAAAAAAAACCGTATAACCAGGGTTAGACTAAATCCGATTATAACGTTTTTTACTTTTATTTAATGCCAGTGTTCCCCAACAGCGGCTTCATAAATCCGGTGTTCCCAACACCGACTAATTTTCTTTTGATAAATAAGTGTAAAACAGTGTAATTTAAGAAATTAAATTTTTAATTTATATTTTTTATGTAAACAACTCATACATCATCTTTTTGTCATCTTCGCATAATTGACAAGAAAATAAAAAACATTAGTGAATTCTAGATTTGATTTAAATTGGTATTATTGAGATTTAACATTAAAAAGAACAAATGTTAGAAAATCTCAAGATTTGATTTAAACTACTACTATAGATTAATATATTTTTCTACTAAAATGATTAATTAATTTAATTAAATTCTTTATCTATATGTTTTTATACTTCATTTCTATTAGTAAACCTATTCTTATTAGTTATTTGATATTTTTCTTTGAACCCATATTTACCGTTTATTTTAAATTCAAATTTTTCGGTGATATTTATGTGATGATCTATCTAAACGTTATTCTCTTGAAATTATAAACAAGGATTAATTATACTTTATCCCCCTTGGTTAGGTTGTTTTGCACTTTACCCTCCCTGTGTTATAGACGTCACAACTTACCTCTTGTGGTTATAGACTAAAGTGCAACAGTTAAAATTAAAGTTAATTATGTTATTTATTTTGAAATTAAGGGTAATTTTGTCAGTTTATTCTAGTGAATTCTATAGAGTTTATTTAAAAGTCATCCGAACTTGTGAACTGACAAAGTGTAATTAATCCTTTCACTTAATAGTGTAATTGTTTTCTTCTTTTTTTGTTTTTTTGTTTTTTTGTTTTTTTTTTTTTTTATCTCCTCCTTCACCGAAGGCATCATCTTCTTTACTTCACCATGGAAGTAGCCATCTCATCTTCTCTCTTTCCACTCTGAAAACCACAATATGGGTGGCAGTGAAAAGGTGAAGTAGGGTGAGAGATAAATACAATTATTTAAAAAGTTAAGGTAAAAATATAATTTTAAAAATAATAGGATGCAAAGTGTAATTAATTTTTAAGCTGACCAAAATACCCTTAACAAAATTATAATTAGAACTAAATTGAAACAATTTTCAAATGTAATGTGTCGACGTTCAAATATGGGAGACAAGAGTGTCTTTATCCCTAAGAAAAATTGACCTGAACTTGGACAATTTGTTCGCCTTTTCCTTCTCATCTTCTTCTCCTTTTCCTCATTTCCCTCAATTTTTAACATTTTTTCAAGCTTTTCTCTCCCCTAAAAAAAAACCAAACTCACTCTCAATCCTCCTTGTTTCGGATGAACTCTCTCCTTCTTCCTTTTTTGGCTCCCAAAAAATCCCTTGTTTAGAGGCGTGGGTTGCCTTTTATAGGCAGCCCCCTCCCTGTCTCTCTTGGGCAGAGGGGCGCCCCTCCGCCCCTCTGCCTATTATATTTACTTATTTTTTATTTTTTATTTTTAAAGAGAGGCGGGGTCCCCGCATGGCGGATTGGGAGGATGGGCGGTCACGCCACACACGCACCGCCCGTTTTAATTCATTTTTTTTTTTTTTCAAATTTAAACTAAGATTTTGCACCCAACAAGACGTGAACTCAGGGCAGGCCATTTGTTTGGGAGGAGGAGAGTTTTACCACTTTTGTCATAGTTTCCCTTTTCTTTTCTTTTTTCTTTCTATTTTTTTTTTTCTTTTCTTTTCGTCATTTTAATTTTCTCTATTCTTGATATAATTCTATCAATCAATCATCTGAAAACACAATTGGATTATCCAAAATTCAATTGATTTCAAAATGATTTCTAATTGTTCGCCAATTTCATGAATTTCGAAAATGCCTAACTTTTGGGGTCAAAATAAAAATTTATAAATACTTTCGATTTCACTCATATTTTGCCAAATTGAATTTTGAAAACTCGTATTGACAAAATAGAACATGATAAATTTTTCAAGATTCATTCCAATTTGATCATTTAGTCTTAAAGTAACTTTTATAAATTTTATTTTGACCCGAAACTTTCTTTTGACTTTCCGAATCTCAATTAGATTCCGATTCGAGTTTTTCAAAAATTAATCTTTTTAAAACATTTGGTAAGGAAATTTTAATTCAAAATTGGTCCTTGTTAAACAACGATTTAAAATTTCTCAAAATTTCAATTAGGCCCCTAAATTTCCTATTTCGACAAAATGTCTCAATTGGTTATTTGGGGTCCCAATTGAGATAACGAAACATTTATTTAATCTGTTTTAAGGTAACTTGAACCTTCTGAAAAATTAATTTTGAATTCCGGGTTCAAAATTATTTAACCTGTTTTAAGGTAACTCCAATATTTTAAGGATCATGCCTTTTGTGTTTTTTTTTTTTTTTTTTTTTTTTAGTCCCTTCTACTATGATTTCATTTATTTCGGTTACTATAAAAATATACGGTTTACCTCCCCTACTTACTATAAATTGAAATTTTTTGTTTTTTGTTTAACTTAATAAAATATGCTCGGAGATGAAATTAACTTTTTCACCAAAATTTTAAACGAAATGGACCACCTAATTAAAGAATCAAAACTTAGGACGTATGATGATTTGTACTAAAAGTTAGATATAAAAGAGAGAGAGAGATACTTAGACTTGCTAGGCGACGTGAACAAAAGACTAAAGATATTAGAAGTGTCAGATACATTAAAGATGCTGATGAAAAGGTATTGATGAAGGATGGAAAGATTATGGAACGATTGAGAAGTTATTTTTACAATTTATTTAATGAAAATGACGCTAGGGAATTTAGACTAGAGTTGTCTTGTTTATCTTTAGATAAGATTTATAGGTTTCATAGAAAAATTCTGGTTTCAGAAGTTAGAATAGCGCTAAGAAAAATAAGAATTGGAAAAGAAGTAGGGTCAAATGAAATTCCTATAGATGTGTGAAAAACTTTGGGATATATTGAGATAAAGTGGTTGACTAGACTTTTCGATGACATTTTGACGACAAAAAGAATGTCAAATGACTGGAGGAGAAGTATCTTAGGGCCCATCTATAAAAAAAGGGGATGTTCAAAATTGCATGAACTATCAGGGTATAAAACTTATGAGTCACACTATGAAACTTTGGGAGAGAGTGATAGAATATAGAATAAGACATGAAACGAGCACAGAAGATAACCAAATTGGATTTATACCGAGCCAATCAACCACTAAAACTATCTATTTACTCAAGAGATTAATGAAAAAATACAGAGAAAATAAGAAATATTTACATATGGTAATTGTGAACCTGGAAAAGGCTTATGATCGGGTACCCAGAGAAATTTTGTGATGGGTGCTAGAAAATAAACAAATATCCTATGTGTACATCGAAGTAATTAAGGACATGTATGAATGTATAGTCACTAGTGTTCGAAAAGAAGGAAGCGATACTTGTGTATTTCTTATTAACATAAGCTTACATCAAGGATTATCTTTGAGTCCTTACCTCTTTGTTCTAGTGATGGATGAACTCACAAAACTCACAAAATGTATTGGTCTTAATACTAAATTAGAAGGATGGAAAGAAACTTTAGAGTCTAAAAGTTTGAGACTTAGCAGAAGTAAAACGGAATACATGCATTACAATTTTAGTAATTCCCGGAGGGATGATGGTGTTGTCAAAATTGACAAGGAGGATGTGTCAAAAGTTGATCATTTTAGATATTTAAGTTCAATAATTCAGAACAATTGTGAAATAGATGAGGATATTATGCATAGAGTCAAGACGGGTTGGTTAAAGTGGAGAAGTGCAGTTGGAGTGATTTGTGATCATAGGATTCCAATTAAACTTAAAGGAAAATTCTACAAAACTACTATAAAACCAGCACTTCTGTATGATTCAGAATGTTGGGCGATAAAAATAACATGTTCAGAAAATTGGAGTGACAGAAATGAGGATGTTGCGGTGGATGAGTGGGAAGATGAGAATGGATAAAATTAAGAATGAAACTATTAGAGAGAATTTAAGGATAACACCTATTAGAGGTAGATTTAAGAAGACGTTTGACGAGATTATTAGAAATGATTTGATGACATTAAACCAGACGAAGAGGATGGCCCTTGATCGATCACTATGGCTTAAGTGGATTCATGTAACCGATCTTACATAAGTGAGACAAATGTTTTATTGTTGTTGTTGTAAAAAGTTCAACTAAAAACAAAACCAAAATCAAAGGAGTAATATGCAATTAACCCAAAATTTTAACTTAATGTTTGATTAGCATAAGCTACACTATTTTTCATTGTAGTGTATTAACAAATCAATTATAATTCATTAGCACGTTCAACACTGTTTTCTAGCGATAGTTGGTCGCTCGAAAAGGAGAAGGGAGAAAATTGTAAAAAAAAAAAAAAAAAAAAGACAGAGAGATGTGTTAATAATTGAATTAAATAATTTTTTTGAAGAGATATAGGGCTCGCAAAAGGAGAACAAAATCCATGTATTATCAAAGGACCAAACAAACCTGACAAAACCCATTTCAATTTGAAATCAAGTTCTAAATCTGATGTAAAACCCTCATTACAGTTAAAAGACGAAATAGTTCATACATATGTATGCATGGAACATACTAAAATCAATAACCTAATGAACAAAAGCTACATTTTAACAATTGTTGTTGAATTTACACAATTCCTCTTCCCCCTCCCCCACCCCACCCCCCCGAAAAAATCGACCACCTCATGACTTCCAAAGAACTACGTACTACCGGTCAACCCTATCGTTATCTTTTTCTTTCGATCCCTCCAACTTTCGTAATTCAACACAATGCGAGTGTATCTTGAATTTGACGCATTGCACACACTCAAATATGCCGACATCATGAGGCCAACAAATAGATTTACCGCAAGAGTCGCATGTGGACTTCCATTCGGGTTTGACAAAGGCGAGAGGATGTGGGTGCAACTCAATGTTGATGGTTGCCCCGTACTTCAGGTTTGCTTTTGTATCAAAATAACAGAATGGGTGAATGGATTGGTCGCACTCGCACACAGTGGTAGAACC
>JAENRU010000126.1:27500-28937 GCA_016647705.1 Eucommia ulmoides | reverse complement strand
TTTTGCCACGTATTTTGCCAACGCTGCGCCCTATTTTGCCAACGGTGCGCCTGTTTTGCCACCGTATTTTGCCAACGCTGCGCCTATTTTGCCAACGCTGCGGCCTGTTTTGCCAACGTATTTTGCCAACGCTGCGCCCTATTTTGCCAACGTGCGCCTGTTTTGCCAACGTATGCTAACGCTGCGCCCTATTTTGCCAACGGTGCGCCCTTTTTGCCAACGTGCGCCCTATTTTGCCAACTGCGCCCTGTTTTTGCCAACGGTGTGCCCTGTTTTGCCAACGGTGTGCTAGACGCTGCGCCCTATTTTGCCAACGCTGCGCCCTATTTTGCCAACGCTGCGCCTATTTTGCCAACGCTGCGCCCTATTTTGCCAACGGTGCGGCCTGTTTTGCCAACGTATTTTGCCAACGCTGTGCCCTATTTTTCCAACGGTGCGCGCCTGTTTTGCCAACGTATTTTGCCAACGCTGTGCCCTATTTTGCCACGGTGCGGCCTGTTTTGCCAACGTATTTTGCCAACGCTGCGCCCATTTTTCCAACGGTGCGTCCTGTTTTGCCAACGTATTTTGCCAACCTGCGCCCTATTTTGCCAACGTATTTGCCAACGCTGCGGCCTATTTTGCCAACGGTGCGCCCTGTTTTGCCAACGTATTTTGCCAACGCTGCGCCCTATTTTGCCACGGTGCGCCTGTTTTGCCAACGTGTGCTAGACCTGTGCCCTATTTTGCCAACGGTGCGCCCTATTTTGCCAACGCTGCGCCCTATTTTGCCAACGGTGCGCCCTGTTTTGCCAACGGTGTGCTAGACGCTGCGCCCTATTTTGCCAACGGTGCGCCCTATTTTGCCAACGTGCGCCCTGTTTTGCCAACGGTGTGCTAGACGCTGCGCCCTATTTTGCCAACGCTGCGCCCTATTTTGCCAACGCTGCGGCCTATTTTGCCAACGGTGCGCCCTTTTTTGCCAACGTATTTTGCCAACGCTGCGGCCTATTTTGCCAACGCTGCGCCCTATTTTGCCAACGGTGCGCTGTTTGCCAACGTATTTTGCCAACGCTGCGCCCTATTTTTCCAACGGTGCGGCCTGTTTTGCCAACGTATTTTGCCAACGCTGCGCCCTATTTTGCCAACGGTGCGCCTGTTTTGCCAACGTATTTTGCCAACGCTGCGCCCTATTTTTCCAACGGTGGTCCTGTTTTGCCAACGTATTTTGCCAACGCTGCGCCCTATTTTGCCAACGGTGCGTCCTGTTTTGCCAACGTATTTTGCCAACGCTGCGCCCTATTTTGCCAACGTGCGCCTGTTTTGCCAACGGTGCGGCCTGTTTTGCCAACGTATTTTGCCAACGCTGCGCCCTATTTTGCCAACGTATTTTGCCAACGCTGCGACCTATTTTGCCAACGGTGCGCCCTGTTTTGCCAACGTATTTTGCCAACGCTG
>JAENRU010000431.1:0-13502 GCA_016647705.1 Eucommia ulmoides | reverse complement strand
CAACTTTAAGAAATAGAAAATTGATGGTGGTGGCCAATGTAGATCTCCTTCGCAAATCCAAGCTTTGAATCCTTCGTATCGTACACAATCCTTGTGTTCCTCTATTGATAATTTCCAATAATTACAATTTCATCTTCGTACGAGAGGCTTACGAGAGCTTAAGGTGGCGTTTGGTTAGTGTTCCCAGTTTTCTGAACCCAACTGGAATGGGTTGAGTTGAGTTGAATTGGGTTGGATTAGAATTTTGGGAACAGAATTACGTTTGGTAACGACAATTTTTGTTTTGTGCTGAGAACAGAATGTGTTTGGTAACGATTTTATCCTAAAACTAATTTTTTTTTTTTAATTTTTTTTTGTTTGGTGGCGGCCAGACGGCGGCGGCGGGGGGGGGCAAGGTGGCCGGATGGCCGGCGGCGGCGGAGGTGGCCGGCGACGGTCACCGAAGGTAGCCGGCGGTAGTGGAAGGTCGCCGGAGGTGGCCGGAGACAGCGGACGGCGGAGGCGGCGGCCGGCGATGGTCGCCGGAGGTAACCGCCGGCAGCGGAAGGTCGCCGGAGGTGGCCGGGAGACGGCGGTCGATCGCCGGACGGTCGCGCGGACGGTGGCGGCGGCGGCAGGCGGCGGCGGATGGTGGTGGTCGGCCGGCAGATGAAGTCGGAAGTTGAGAACTTTGGGTTGAGTTTTTTGGGTACAAAAAAAAACAACTTTTTTTGTTTCTGGTTTTTTTAGGATTTTGAGAATCAATTCCTATTTTTTGGGTTGGGTTGAGTTGAGTTTTGTGTTTGCCAAACGCGTTCCCAAAAATCAAACCCACAATTTTTGGGTTGGGTTGGGTTGGGTTGGATTTGGTTGGAAACACTAACCAAACGGGCCTAACAGACTTGAGATGCATCCATTTTCGCGATATTAGAAGACTCCATTAACGTTAACATTGGTGCACATTGAAAGAGGGAACCATGGTCTTGACCAAAAGAAAAAAGGGAACCAAGGTGCAGATGCACATTGAAAGACGGAAATGCACATTGAAAGAGTGAACAAATATCCACGTATTCCTTATCGAGTTCTTTATACAATAAATATTATTTTAAAAAATGTTTTCTGAAAACATGTACATGTGGACTTTATTACAAAACCCAAGCATCCCGGTGCTGGGAACACCGGGACTAAGATCTCGGTGTTCCGAACACCGGGATCAAATATAATTTTTCTTTTTTTCATTTCAAATGATCCCAACGTTGTGAACTCCGGGATCATTAAATATATATTTTTTTTATTTGAATGATGCCGGTGTTCACAACAACGGGATCACTGTGATCCCTTTTTTTTTCATTGCTAACATAGAGAGAAAGCCTTTGTTTTTCATTTTAACAAAGAGGGAGAGATGAGAGAAAGAGAGAACGAATGAAGTGAAGTGGGTTTCAAGAAAAATGGGTTTTGACACTTTATGCCTCTAAAATTTTACCATTATTTCACTTTGAGCATTTTTTTTTCTAGTTTGTACCTTTTTTCTTTTTTTTTTGTTTCGTTTTTTTATAAATATTTTTTTGTTTGTTTGTTAATTTTAATTTCTTTGATTGTTGTAATTTTAATTTAAAAGTGAGACAAACATTCCATCGAATAAGTAAAACGTTTGACAGGTTAAAGTAGTGAGGTAAAAAATTCTGAAAACTAATCCAATCGGTTGACCGACTTGACAAATCAGCCGACCATTGAAAATAGTGAGTTTAAATTGCATGTCTTGATCTAACTTGTCAACCGAATGGGGCATCCTGTCGTTCAAATTCAATTTGGTCAACAGAATGTCTCATTCGATCGACCACAAATTGAATTCGATCAACCAAATTGAATTTGGTCGACAGAATGTCCCATTCGGTCGACCAAAAATTCAATTCAGTCGACCATATTGAATTTGGTTGACAGGATATCCCATTCGGTCGACTAAAAATTCAATTCGATCGACCAAATTGAATTTGGTCGACAGGATGTCTCATTCGGTCAACCAAAAATTCAATTCGGTCGGCCAAAAATTGAATTTGATCGACATGATGTCCCATTCAGTTGACCAAGAATTCAATTTGGTCAACCAAAAATTGAATTTGGTTGACATAATGTTCCATTCGGTCAACCAAAAATTCAATCTTGTCGACCAAATTCAATTTTTGGTTGACCGAATTGAATTTTTTGTCGACCGAATGGGACATCATATCGACCAAATTCAATTTAGTCGACCAAATTTAATTTTTGGTCTCCTATCAACCAAATTCAATTTTTAGTTAATCGAATTAAATTTTTGATCGACCGAATTGAATTTTTTGTCGACCGAATGGGACATCTGGGATGCTTGGGTTTTGTAATAAAGTCCACATGCACGTGTTTTCAGAAAATATTTTTTAAAATAATATTTATTGGGTAAAGAACTCTTCTTATTTTGTGTTAAAAAAATACATAAAGCACCCTATAAGAATTCTAAAATATGATTTAAGCCCAAATATCAAAAATTAACATTTTAAAATGATAATTAACTACCAAAATTTTTAAATTAAAATTAAAATTCACATATCAACCCTTAAATTTTTTAATAAAAGAGAAAATGATTATCCCATCCTGTTTTCAGTTTACACTGACCAATCAAACCCAACCGTTCGGAAGTAAATCGATAAGTCCCGCCGCTGATTGTTTCTGCACCCAGAAGCCTACCACCGCGATAATCGCCGATGATGGTTTACCGATATACCCTCCTGCATTTCCGCAACAGAATTTTCCATTTATAGATCGAGACTTCCATATACAACGCATCATTAATTTGAGAAAAAAAACATTCCATTGTTAGGGTTTTCTGAATTTCAAAAACAATTCAGTGATTTTAGATCGGAGAAGGATAGACCGAGCATTCTGAAACGTATTTCGGTATTCAATCGGAAGAGCCGAAGTGGAAGAGTCACCGATCGAGCATTGTCGATACTTAGAAGTCGATATTTTTACATATCCAAACTCCAGATCGCAACAGGTATGTAAAAACGGTGTTTTTACAGTGCATATACATATGATTGTGTTCGTCAACAGAACATAATTATTTTCAAAATTAAATTTTGATGAAGTTCATGTTGTTCGTTTCGTAGACAACCATTTTGTCTATAAAGACGCTCACGGGAGGTTATTGTTTTGTTTGTTTATCATTTTCACGCAATCACAAATTTCTGGGTTGTTTTTGCCTCGCCCGACGTCCATACATGATGATGTGTTTTATTGTTGATGAACAAGATACTTACTAATGTCATCATGGAAAATTAACAAACAAACGTTACATTCAACATGCACATGAACACAAATACATGGACGTTAGTTTACGAATTCCTAGAAAAATAAACATTGAGTGTCAAATTACACACTCAACAGTTTGGCATACATGTTACATTCAACATCCATACGATCATTGTGTATTGAACATGCGTATGAAACGATTTCTATTAGGTTGGATACCGCTAGCCTTTTTTTTGAGAAAAATAAACAATGATTGTTACATTCAACACGCACATACGACACAATGCATGGATGTTACATTCAACATGCACACACGGTCTGGGTGTGCACGTTGATGTTACATTCCACATGCAAGAAACAAAATTTATTCGATGTTATTTCCGGTACAACACACACATGACACAATGCATGGATGTTACATTTCAACACACACGCACAATCTGATGTGTGCACATCGATGTTACATTCCACATGCCGGTAACACAACTCTAATCAATGTCATTTCCGGTATATAAACAGAGAATGTTTACATTTCCACACCACACCACATGAATACTTGTTTTGGTTACTGCTACCCTGTTTTTTGAAAATAAATAATGATTGGTACGTTCAACACACATGACACAATTCATGAATGTTATATTTAGCACACACACGATCTGGTGGATGTTACATTCCACATAGAGACAACACACTTTACTCGATGTCATTTCTGGAATATAAACAAAGAATGTTTACATTCCACATGAACACCACATAAATCCATGGACGATCAGTTGTGTGTTCGTTTTTGCATTTTTGTGCAATGACAGAGGAATATTCCTTTTTGGTTGAACAGGATGACGTCATCAATCGCACTACTGTACAAATACGAGAATGTCACAACAGTGTTGAGAATGAGAGATAATTGTGATATTGCTGGGTTGTGTCAAAAAATTGGAAGCAAATGGACAAAATTGAGCAACGGGAGGCTCAAGTTGTCATATTCACTCCCCAAACACCCGAAATGTGAAGTGGGGCCTCCTCATTTGCGTTAGTTCAAATCACCGATCGTAGCAGTGATAACAACGAAGCTGAAATAGACTATATAGGTAGCTATGGTAATATGTTACAAAATCCGAACGACAAACACTGCTATCGACAAAATGGGCTGATGGAATATAAGAGGAGGGGCAAAAATTCAAAGGGAGGACAAGCGAATTTCGCATGGCGTTGCAGAAATATGGGGTAGAGGTGAGATTTAATTTTCGGTACCTTGAAAATGACAAGATAAGTGTCACGGCCGCATTCGCAATGTGAGAAGAAATAAATTGTCCGTGGTTTGTGCGTGGGCGCGTGAGAAGTGAAAATGGCATATTCTATATCCGCAGTCTAGTAAATGAAGACACATGTGGTATTGCATTTCGGACAACCAAGAACAAACGTTTGAGCTCAGAAATTATATCATAGCGTTCCAAGCATGTATACACGGATTTCGTTTTTGCCGCCCCATGTTATTTCTCGACGGCACCTTTTTGACTGGTAGGTACAAGAGGAACTTAATAGCAGCAATAGCAAATGATGAAAACCAAGGTATGTATACAAAATGTTTCTAACATATTAGCGTTACATTCAATCATCTTCTTTTTTTTGTCAAATGTAACTGTGTTACATTCAACATTTTTTTGTAACATATAACATGAATTTGTGTTTGTTGTCGGCATCTTGCATGAAGGAATGTTTACAATTGCGTTCGCCGTTGTTGATGCAGAAAACGACAATTACTAGTTCTGGTTACATCCAAAAACGCAACCAAGGAAAAAAAAACAGCAACACAATAGAAAAAAACAAAGCCCAAAGACTGGCTAAATATCACGATCAACTTCAACGATAACCACAGTCTGGAAGAATGGGATATACGGTAATTTAAGTTTCTCTAGATAAACAAGTGTCTACAGTCCAAGAGCGGGGCGTGTCATTGAGGAATGCATAAACCAGTACATCTTGTTCCATCTGAATCTTGCCAGGCCCCAAATCGACATTGATTTTTTCCATATTATGAAGTTGTTTCATTACGTAAACCACAGCAACATCACACTCAACACTGCACACATGCAAATGTGATGGAACAGTCAGCGCTACGTGTTATATTTTTTTAACAGAATGGCATCATGCATGAACAGCGAATGTCACTTACACTGATCTCTCCTGATTAGGCACTTCAGATACGTTGGAAACCTGGACATGCTTCAGCTTATATTCCTTAGCCTTGGTCGAAAGCAACGTGGTGATGTATGAAATCTGTGAGGATAAAAAAAACAATGTAAGGACGATTGTTTGTCGAACTGAACATTGCAATTAAGTGTTGGAAAAAAAAAACTTACAATTTTTTTGGCATTCTCATAATAATGGTCAAATGATCCCAGTTGCCACAAGTCAATAGAATTATAATGATCTCAGGTTGATTTTTGCTTATTACACATGAGAAACGTCCAATGCCCCGAATCATTTGTTGTCCCCTCAATATGTATAGAAAAATGTATGTACCGGACGTTGGATGAAAACGCCTCTATTATGCTAGGATCAAGAATTTTTACAAGACAATCAAAAAATTTCCAATGGATCCAGGTATGCTAGGGACAGCAGAAAAGGTGTAAAAAATAAACAAACATTATTGAGCATGTACGGCGTTACAAATCCATGAGTTAAAAATATGGAGAAAGATAAAATAGTTTGTGGTTTTGACATTCACCCAGCACATACTGTTTATAAAAAAAGATGAATTAGGTAGATCCGGCAGCTAGTTGACAACTCTAGTATGCTCAGTCCACATTATTTCCATATATGCATTAATAACCTATGCAAGATAAAATATGGAGAAAGATAAAATAGTTCGTGCTTTTGACTCTTACCAAGCACGCACTGTTTATAAAAAAAAATGAATTAGGTAGATCCGACAGCTAGTTGACAACTCTAGTCTGCTCAGTCCACATTATTTCCATATTTGCATTAATAACCTACACAAGCAACCCAAGATGCAACAATAGATTTGCGGACTTTGAGGAATCCTTAATAAAACATTAAATTCAAGCAATGAGTGTAAGTTACATTCAACACACATAATGTTACATTCAACACAGAAGTGCAAGTTACATTCAACGTTTTGCGAGATGTTTTTTACATTCAATACATGTGGAATGTAAAATGCACACCTTTTTGTTTTACAAAAAATGCTGAAAGGTACTTATAAAATTCAATAATTGATCCTCCCATAATATACCAAGGATATCATGCACCGATAAATGAGCATCCAGACATTCACCCCTCCATATGCACGCACTATAGATTTTTCTTCAAAATATGAGATCTTGGGATGCTTATAATTGCAGCATAAACAAAAATAACAAAAAGAAAATAAATACTTACGATGACCCCTCGGTGCGCAAAATCAACTCAAGTTTATCCCAATCGGCGGGGAACAACAGACAGGCCACAGCACCATCTCGGGGAGGCAACACATGAGGCTCAGAAACAACTACATTAGATGCAGCGGGCTCACCAGTGTAAACGACCATATCCCTGACAAGATTTTCGTATTTCTTCCTCAATCGGCGTTGTTTTTTTATGAGGACAGTACACACATGAACAAAGTCATCCCCCGTCCTCTGCGTCCTCACACGTTTCTTCATATTTTTTAAGGGCGAATTGGGAGTTGGTGGTCGGCTCTTCGATTGCGTACCGCGTCGCGACGGCTGGACCATTACCAAGTCATCATAGCGTCCAATCTCTTGAGCTTGCCGCACAATTACGTTATCCTTATCCGCTAGCTTCATTTGATAGAATTCATAAATACGAACAATATTCTCTTGATGCTTATGCTTCTCCTTGACTGATTGTATTACAGAATGGACAACAGCATTGACCAATTATTCTTCAAGAATGTTTCTTTCAGTTTCGTGTCGCACCTGCTGCGTAACTACATGCACCTCTGATTCCATAAGGTCCCCCCACAACTGTTATATTGTCTGTCTCAACTCTCGTACCTTTTCACGTAGTTTTGCAATCTTCGCCGTCTTCCTCAATCTTAAACATCTTCGAGACTCCCTTAATGCCTCAACCTTAAACGTCAACTGACGATTTTGCTCAACAAGATCATTCAAATTCTATAAACCACCACCAAACTCAGTGGCATCCTCGTTAAACGGCTGTGATATCCCCAAATCAAAAGACGAAAATTCGCTTGACGAGCTAACTTTCCCCTTACCTTTACTTTTGCTCCTCGACTCCTCAGTGTCACCATGAACTGGCAAGATGACACCGAATTGTATTTTAGCTATTGTCTCAAACAAATGACCTTCATTGACCTGAAAACCACGTTGGTGATCAACAAATAGTATGGTGTTACATTTAACACACAGTAAAATATATTTTGGGATCACTATAACATACCCGATACCCATCAACGTCAGATAGTCACAGTCCAGATGCAACAGTCATCATCTCCAGCATATTCCACTTCCCCCATCGTGGTATAAACGTCTCTTGCCCGGGAATAACACGAAGAATATTAGTATGCTCACATAACCAAAACTGAATATAAAAGTTTAAATCTAAAAGAGCAAAAAGTCACGGACAATACTTATCAAGTAATTTTTTATTTTTAAACAAATGAAAAAAGAAATATAACCTGTAGCGCGAGTACACGTCCAATGACAGACGACGGTATTTGGTACCCAACTTCAATTGAAGAAATTAGGTTGGAATGCACGCGCTCAGCCCAATTATATGATAAAAGGGCATTCAAATCATCAACAAGAAATACTACATGATTAACCCTTATTTGCAAAAAAACGCGTTGCAATAAGATGCAAACAGAGAAATCGCACAACATCCTCAACATCGTCGTCAGCATCACTCCCCAAAATTTTGATCAGCATGTTTCTAATTTGAACAACACTCATCCGATTTGTCTTCACCCCCCATCGGCGCAAAAATGAGCAATTACTCTTCTTGGCATACCAAGGTGGTATTTGTTTCTTACTGGATCTAAAGCCAAAAATCAATTGCACATCATCGAGAGTGAACGTCACTAGCTTCGGCCCAATTCTAAAAGTTTTCCAATGCAGTTGGTATGTAACTATGATATTTGCACACTACTATCAATTTTGTTAAAAGCTAAATCCACTGAACTGTCACGAAAAAGCGCACTCATCGTGTTCCAAAAGGGCGTCCGCCTAAGAAGTTCAAGGTGTGAATCGTGCAAACGAATACTGGAAACAAGCATGCAAAATTGTGATAGGTTTGCCCGATATTTAGCGACCGGGGTACACAGTGGGTGCGATTCCGAAATTCCAGATGGTGATGAAGCAATGGCATCCAAATCGGAAGAGCTACACGATGGCACAATGGAATTTTGAGACCCGCTGGGCAATGCAGCAGGCTGCGTGGATCTCACAGGAACCGAATCATCTGAAAACAACAAATTTGGACGATTATCAATCGTCGAATGCCAAAAATTGCCTCGCATTCACATCGCCGTTGCCAAACACAGTTGCAATCGCCTCGCTGTAGTTGTCCATCGCCGAACACTACTAGATCTCGCCGTCGTCACTCGTCACCGTCGTCGAACCCTAACCACTCGTCTCCGCTCGTCACACCACATCTCTCTCTCTATCTATCTATCCGATAAATTTTGAGGTAAATATTGGATTTAGGGTTGGGAATTGAAGGGGTAGGTGGGATTATAATTAGGGGAGGGGTGAATTTGTAATTAAGGGGGTTGGATTTGTAATTAGGGGGGTTGAGTTATAGTTAATGGTTGGATTATAGTAAATTTAGGGTTAATTAGGTTTAATTATGATTGAATCAGGATTTCATTAAATTTAATTCAGATTTAATTAAGTATATTATGTTTATTTGGGTTTAATTGGTTAATTTTAATTTATTTGAGATCGCTGGCGGCGACAATGGCGGAGAGGATTGGCCAATTGGAGATTGAGGCACTGGAGCTGGATTTCTGATTTGGGGAGATTGGGAAGATGAGGTCGTTTGAGGGAGAATGAAAGGGAATACAGATGGGCTAGAGTGATTGTGAGAGATGAGTGGGCTGGAAGTATGTGGTGGGCTGTCGATTTCAGCATGTGAAGGATAATTTTGCATTTCATCAAACAAGACATGTCTTGAAATGTATATTCTTTTGGTCAATGGGTTCATGCATTTATATGCATTTTGATTTTGAGAATAACTAAGAAATATACAGGGGAGTGGATTTGGGTTCCATTTTGTTGGTGTTATATGGCTTGAGAAGAGGGTAACAAAGGCAGCCAATTTTTTTTAATTTGTGATAATTTGGGCTTTGACCAAATAGTGCCTCAAAAGGGGATTTGTTTTGGAGAAGTGGTGTGGGTTGACGATTGATAAAATAAGTGGCGGTTTGAAATGCATGTGGCCAATATGGAAGAGGTAACGATGCATCATAAAGTAGTGTGAGGCATGTTTCCACAATATGACGATGACGTCATTCAGAGACACCAGTTTGTTGAGGTGTGTATGGGGCGGTGGTATAATGACTAATCCCATGGAGAGAGAAAATGTTTTTGAGACACATGAATTCGCCTCCGTTGTCAGAGTATAAACATTTTATTTTTGAATTAAAGCGCTTGTCAACAAGATTTTTAAATTGTGGAAAGATGGTGGATACACTGGATTTGATGATCATTGGATAAAACCATATATATTTGGTGTAATGATCAACAAAGATGAGGTAATATCAAGAACCATCCAAGCCAGTATAGTGAGCGGGTCCCCAAACATCAGTGTAAATGAATTCAAGAGGCGAATGACATTGAAAACTGGTAGAACCAAATGGTTGTTGATGTGCTTTATTAATTGAACAAAAATGACATAGAGATGGTGTTGTTTTTGTGGTAAGCGGAAGTGAAAACAAATTAACAAGATTTTGAACGATCTTGATCGATGGATGTCCAAGACGCTTATGCCACCCATCAATTGAGGTGCGTTCATGCACATTTGCAACCATGTTGGATTGAGAGGCCGCCAATGATTTTGGAAACGTGTAGACACCACTTTCACATGCCCCTCTTAGTAGTATCGCCCCCGTGGTCTGATCCTTCACAAGAAAAAAATGGATGAAATTCAACAAAAACATTATTGTCCCCAACATGCCAATTTATAATGCAGTTTCTCTTCTCCCCATCTGGAAGAGAGACAACAGTTCCATTGAGGAATTAAGGCGATTTGGTTGAGGAAGATCACAAACCACCAACACCCCCAAGTTCGTGTTCATCCGTTCGTGATCGATTGTCGTATTATTTCCGCAACGGTAGGCAATCATTCACAATGGATCCAAGTATGCTTGCTTATGTGTTTATAGAATCTTTGGTTATTTGACATGTTGATTTAGATGTATAGAATTGATTGATGTTTATATGGATTAATTCCCAATTGTAAGAGGATATTTAATTATCACATACTCCAATTTCTAGTTGAATCTATAATTTGATGATTAAGTATTCGGATAAGTTGTATACATGAATCTAATAATATAATAATTCTGGACGTTTGGTCCATTGTATGTATTTTATTTGCTTGTTTGGGGTCTTGAGTGCTAGATGGGGGGATGTGCGGTGTTTTGTTAAAATGCTTGGTACTATTAGGACAATGTAAGGTTTTGAGGACAAGAAACAAGGCAGTCATACAATGTCGTATATTTCTTTTTGTCAAGGCAATGGCTTATATATACTAGGGACCTCCGTTTTTTACCTTACTTTTTTTGCATACTAAAAAAAGCACAAACTTTATTTTGCACACTACAAGCATAGGGTTGATACAAGAGCAAACAAACAAGTACAATTAAACCAAATGCAAATGCGACCAAATCATTTGATCGATCCTTATTGCAAGCATACGATCCAAACACACTTACATAATTATATATGTGGCTATAGCATCAACACACACATATATATATATATGCATCTCTTTTTCTATAAGGATCACTAATTAACGCAGGAGTCCATAGTTATTATTGCCTCAAATATGCAGGAGCTGGCTTGGCCAATACACGCAGTTGCTTCGTATCCCTTTCTTTTCTCGGTGTACGAGCGGCCGTGATCTTGCAAATAACCGTTCACATAATTCCAAGTATCGTTGCTGTCGAAGTGGCCAGCATCCCTCACCTCAGTATGCACCTGCACGCATACTCATACATATTTTATACATATACATGCCAGAATTTGGACCAAAACAGTAAATATTTCAATATAATGATATAAAAAATAAATGTAAACATACCTTGTTTTTACCACTGGATGGGTTAAACCAGCACATCATCCAGTCAGACTCGTAGCCGGAATTTTCGCCCTTGATGCGATAGACAACACCTCCGTGTGATCCACCTCCACGGTATCGGTGGAGAAAACCACCCCACTGGCCGTTTGCGATATCAACTGGGTAAGGGGCTTGTGCGATGTTGCCATCCCAATCGTAGTCCCTCACGTAGGTGATGGTGTTTCCGGTGGCATTGTAAATCAAGCAGCGCACCGATACATCGTGATCGCCGTCCCAAGCCTGCCGGAGTTCATCCACATACTAGCGAGCGGACACGTCCTTTTTTTCTGCATTCTTCATGTTGTAAGCCACGATGGCCCTATCGGCGCGTGATACGGTGCTGCATTTGTATTCCGGTTGCTCCTCCAGTGTGAAGTTGGTTACGGGTTTTCCGAACACATTGCATGCCATCTCAAACAATACCTGATTGCGATGACTACTTGGGATTCAATTTAATTATGTCCATCCAATTCCCAATACTCCATTATTTTTAGTAGACCATCCACATACGGCATAGCTTTTCGACTTTAATTTGAAAAAAAAAAAAAAATTGATATACAAGATATTGAGAGAGAATATGAGACAATTATATAAAATTTACAATTTATAATGATATAATAGGTGTCTATATATCAACAAAATTAAAATTTTAGGGCTCCTATATATATTAACACTAAATATATTTGTTGAGTGAAACTATTCAACTTTTTCAAATTTGATGTGTATATTTGGATGAAAAAAAAAGGGAGAAATTATAATTCATTTAATGTCTTTAGTTACAGAAAATCGCTAGGTTATATATGTGTGTAAAAATAAAAAATCGTACAGGTTTTCTTATATATGTATTTCCAACAATGACTAGAATTGATGTAATTTTTTATATTTTTTCAGGAGGCTAGTAATGTTTTCAAAAACATTAACCTAAAGAAATTATTGGTGGTGCTAGACGAATTTTGAAAATTAAGATCCTTTTGTATGTAAAGAATTAATATATATATATAATATCCTCTCTTTTTTTTCTCTTTTTTAGGGTGAGATGTAAGGTTGTGTATGGGTAAGGGATTTGGAGGAAGAATTCGATTTGGATAAGAGATTTCAAAATCTTTTTTTTGACAAATATCTTGTTTAGGTATTTATGAAGAATTTGTAAAATTCTTTTAACTTAAAAAAGGGTAAAATGAGGGATTTTGAAATCCATTTGATTTAAATGTCATTTGCCAAATCCATCGAAGGAAGGATTGTGATCGAGCGTTTCGTTCTTCTGCTTCTTCGTTGTTCATCTTCTTTTGCTTCTTAGTCGTCCATCGATCTTCGTCGTCGTCGTCGTCGATCGTCTTCTTCTTCTTTGTCATCGACCTATTTCTTCTTCTTCTTCGTCCATCGATCTACTTCCTCTGTTTCTTCGTCGTCAATCGTTTCCTTCTTCATCATGAACCACAGTATTGATGGAGAGGTAGGTTTCACTTCCTTAAACCTATGATATAGGTTGGCTGAACACAACATTAGTAGTGAACCACAATATTGATGGAGAGGTAGGTTTCACTTCCTTAAACCTATGATATAGGTTGGCTGAACACAACATTAGTAGTGAACCACAATATTAATGGAGAGGTAGGTTTCACTTCCTTAAACCTATGATATAGGTTGGCTGAACACAACATTAATAGTGAACCACAATATTGATGGAGAGGTAGGTTTCACTTCCTTAAACCTATGATATAGGTTGGCCGAACACAACATTAATAGTGAACCACAATATTGATGGAGAGGTAGGTTTCACTTCCTTAGACCTATGATATAGGTTGGCTGAACACAACATTAGTAGTGAACCACAATATTGATGGAGCGGTAGGTTTCACTTCCTTAGACCTATGATATAGGTTGGCTGAACACAACATTAATAGTGAACCACA